>JAGKTI010031906.1:0-12020 GCA_018397915.1 Birgus latro
TACATACATTAGGCCGTTGTGAAAAAAACATTTCGTAACATCAATCTCACTTCCCAACATAATAGCTCGAATGTTTTCCATCATACCTCAGCTTGTTATTACATGTTTAGAAAGGGAATTTCATCACCTTTCTAATAAAGTTTGCGGCCTTTTTAGACGATTTTTAGTTTTCGAGAAAATAGTTAAAAACTAAAAGTAATTTCCTACAGGGAACTGATTTTTTGTTCACGGCACTCTAGTGCAAACTTTTTCCATAAAGGTTATGTTTTTATTCCATCATATTATGTAGAACTTCATGGGCTTTCTAATGGTAACTGCAGATTTTCCATGTGCCTCATAGTTTCCGAATAAATCACATAAAACTACTGGGTACCTATGCACGTGCTGCACTTTCGTCATGCGTGCACAGTAACTGTTATATTCCCGCCTATGTAACAACGAATTTGGGTCAAAGATGTTACATTGTTATTTCATGTACATATGTAGACTTTTATGCGCTTTATCATGGCTCTTTCAGGAAATCGATAAATCCAATACTTTTGAGTAAATGGACAACAAAAGTAGAATACGGTACTCCTAGTGTGCTGCATATTTTGCCCGCAAGCAAGATAAAAACGCTTTCTTCCCCTGACTGCACCTTAAAAATATGCTCCAAAAGGCTGTTTTTTTTTTTTTTTTAATGTCATATACATATGGAGAATTTTATATGCTTTCTCAAGATGTTTTCAAAACATTGACTCGAGTAGTACCTGGACGATAAAGAACAATATACCTCCTAGCGCGCTGTCAGTTTTTCCTGCCTCACCCACACCAACATATTTCGCTCACAAGGTTTATTTTGTTTTATTCAAAATTTACACGTAAAATATCATAAGCTTTTTTATAGTGCACTCAAAAACTCGACATGACCACTAGTCTTTTCGGTAGGTACTGATACTGAAGCTGTACTTATTTCCATCTCATATGTGTATATGTAAAAAACAATACTTATTTGTATAAATCTATAGAATTATAGAAATAAGACAATATACAAATCAACAAAATACGGATAACCTTGAGGGGTTCGAAGATGAGGAGTTATGTAGTGTGTGTGTGTGTGTGTGTGTGTGTGTGTGTGTGTGTGTGTGTGTGTGTGTGTGTGTGTGTGTGTACACTCCACTAGGGAATACTATGATCGGCATGGTACCGTGTCCCTTTTCATCTTCGCCAAGGCACACAAGGCACACTCAGCCTCCTCTGGTTTGGGATCCTCTTCCAGCGATGGCCCAGTGTGTGGTCCAACAGAAGTGTGTCGTCAATGACGCGACGACGCTTGGTTGGATGTCCTCCTGGCATTCCCTGTCCCTGTCCTGCTGGAGGTGCAGCTGAAGATTCTCCCAACGGACCAGGAACTGCAGGTGATGGTGGTGTTGGCACCCATGCTGGTGCTGCTGCAGGTGCCGGAACTGGCTACTGAATGCCAGTTCAAGGTGCTGCTGGCCGTCAGGTTGGAAGGTCACGGGCATGGCAGACGACGTGCCCTGACACAGGCCAATCCTCTTCATTGAACTGCAGGAGCTTGAGGATGATCTGCTCCAGGAAGTCAAGGAGAGTCACTGTCCTGCGTGTACATTTCTTATATAAGGCAGACGTACTGAAGATGGCCATTTGGATGAAGTAGGTGATTTTCTTCATCCACTTTACGGTTCACCTTTGGATAGGGTAATACTGGATCATTTGGTCAAAATGATCCACCCCACCCTTGTGCTGGTTGTACTCATCTACCATGATGGGTTTGTCCACAACCTTCTGGGCATAGGTCGTCCTCCCATCAGGATCCCTGACCCTCACTTGAACCTGCTTTGGGACGGTGTCTATGCTGTGGAAAGCTGACAGTATGTTGGCAATGCACTTGTCCTTCCACAGCGATACCATCATGGTGTTCTTGTGCCTTGCAGCCAGCCCCACCCCCCCTCTGGCAGGCTCTTAGCCTTGGCGATGGCCTGCAGCTGCTTCGGTGCTCCTCTTGCCAGGCATAGGGTCCCACACACATAGGTCCCTGCACTGAAGAGGCGTTCACACAGGGATACAGAGTTACAATAGGTATCCATGAATAACTTGTATCTCTGGTCCTTCAGCAGTTCTACGAGGCCACAGACGGTGTTCTCTAGAGTTTTCTTTTGCCCCGTGTACACCTTGAATTTCCACACGTAGCCTGAGGAAGACTCAGTCAGGATGTACAACTTGATGGCATATTTCGAGGGTTTCATGGGGTTGTACACCCTGAAGCTGAGGCGCCCCTTCCACCCCAGCAACCCCTCGTTGAGGCTGAGTTTCTCCTCGGGCAAGTAGGTGTCTTGGAACGGCTGAAGGAGGTATTCCATCACTGTGCAAACTCTGATGAGCCGATCTTGATTGTCCTGCAGTATAACGAGGGAGTTGAAGACATGGAAGAGTTTGAGGATTGCCATGAAACGCCTCCCACTCATCGCTCGCCGGAATCGTGGATAATCATTGAGCTCGGAACTTTTCCAATAGTGCCCAGTGGTCGACATGTCCACAATGCCCATGAAAAAGTACAGCCCCAGGAACTTGGCCATCTCCTCTTCATTGCAGATGAACCAGGTGTCCAACTCAGTCCCCAGGAATGCAGGAATGCTGCGTACTTGGTCTCACATGTGAGATACGACAACAGCTCACGGGTGAAAAACAGTTGGAAGAACTGTAAGGGAGTTGTTTGCGGATCCACCTTCATTCCTTGGGATCCTGTGAAGGGCCCATTACTCGGTGTAAATGGGCCATTGCTCCACCATGGATCCTCTGTGGTAACACCTGCTGCAATGGTGGCAGTGGGTTGGCCTACCAACACCATTCGGCCTGCTCTGCTGCCCCTTGGCCGTCTCCAGTAGCCAGGCCGTGGACCCTGACGGCCTTGTCTTGGTGGTGAAGGCTCCGGTGAGGAAGATGATGATGATGGTTGTTGCTGCTGCACGTCAGGGGGGATGAAAGCAGACGGTGACAGCATACTTGTCGACTGGGCAGGTGATGACATAACAGACGCATCCTGCGCCAGCTGTGCTGATGACACTCCGGTAGGTGCAGATGCCAGTGTCAAATAGCTGGGCCCAGCAACTGGTGACTTGGCTCGTCCAAAGAGGAAGTGGAGCCTGGAGGAGGAGAGACCAGAATGGCTGCTGGAGGAGGAGGCCCTAGAGGTGGTGAGGGCTGGGCTGTGGGTCCCGCTCCTGGTGGTAGTGTATGCTTCCCTGGTGGTACTGGTCGGGGCAAAACCTCCTGACGGGAACGGTGTGGGACGTCATCCCAGTCCTCCTCACCACTTGTCGCTCAGCACCTCCCCATCCTCGCTTTCAGTCTCCTCTTGAAAGAGGACTTTCTGCCATTCATCTGAAGACAAACCTTTCCTTTTCATGTTTGCAGCACAGTACAAAAGTTCAAAATCAGAGCTAGGGTTGTTTGCTGAAAAAAAAAAAATATTATTCACTGTCACGCAACATCTTTTATCAAGACTAGCACTACGCAGATGATTCAATATACTGTATTTCCCTAAGACCACTCGCGGAAGTATATACATATATTTCACATTAAACCATACACAATATATCAGTGTCTGAGAATGATGCAATACCTTTTCATTGAAGTAAGTGGCAGTGTGGCATATTTGTTGCCTCTCATCCTTGCGCTATGTTTGTGCTAACTCATGCAAGGCACACAATATATTTCTCTACGAGCACTCGTTGCCGTACATACGTATATTTCACACAACACCATAAGTAATCTATCACTGTCTGAGAATGTTACAATACATTTTCATTGAAAAGTATGTGGCTGTGTGGCATATTTGTTGCCTCGCATTCTTGCGCTATGTTTGACTCGACACATGCACTGCACACAATATATTTCTCCGTGAACAAATGCTGGAGTATATACATATTTTTCACACAAAAACTATAACTAATTTATCACTGTCTGAGAACGGTACTATACTCGTACCTTTTCACTGAAGTATGTGGCTGTGTGGCGTAATTGTTGCCTCTCATCCTCGCGTTATGTTTGCACTAACTCCACACAATATTTTTCTCCATGAACATTCACTGCACAATATACATATATTTCACATCAAACCATACACAATATATCACTGTCTGAGAATGGTACAATACCTTTTCATTGAAAAGTATGTGGTTGTGTGGCATATGTGTTGCTTCTCATCCTTGCGCTATGTTTGCGCTAACTCAGTCAGTGCACACAATATAATTCTCCACAAACACTCACTGCATTATATACGTATATTTCACACTAAACCATACACAGTATATCACTATCACAGTGATTCCATCCCAACCTCCTCTATTATTCCCTTCCCAACTACGGCGTATCTCTATGGTGTACGTATTGTCTACTAAGGTAGGTCAATTATTTCACTTATCCAGGTACTATAAGTTTCACACAATATAAGCATTGGCTTCACTATTTAGGTAAAAGACTCATATCATTTGGGGCGGGGTGAAGCAGAGTAGGAAACCCAGGTATAACAAACACAGCGGTAGCTCGATCGGTAGAGAGTTGGCTTGCGGTCCCGTGGGACCCAGGTTCGAATCCTCGCTGGTGCAGGGAACAGTTTAAGGATTTGAATTTCATTAAATCAGGCTTTACTGATCTACCAGAAGACCCGCCGACATGTCGTAAAAATGACCCCGCTAATACCAATACACCAGTCCTGTATGAGACAGCCCTAGCATGTATTCAATATGGACGGTGGGTGTTAAGCGCCGAAGTGGTGACATGTATATTGTAGGAGGACGACTGGGCCTTGATAGCAGGCTGTGAAGCCTATGCCCAGAGTCGGACACATAAAAAAAAAAAAAAACACGACTCCTGCCCTAGGCCTAATGGCTGATAATGGCACCAATGCTTTATAAACCAAACAATATATGTATGTTCCACAGACACAGTCACTTCACAATATAGCCATAAACAGTGTACAATAATGATATTTCAATCATGGCTTCTGCCTTGAGTGCGACGGGGAAAATAGAGGGAGTTAAAGGGACGACAGATAGAGCACTACCCTTTGGCCTGGCTGGTGGTGAAATACTGACTGCAGTGCTGCCAACCAAAGTGCTCCAGAATTCCCTGAATCCTCGAGCAAAAATTCCCTAGAATTCCCCATCTCATAATAATGTATCTTATGGTAGGAAAGAAAACATTAAACCGGATGGAAAGATACCTTTTTTTTTTTTACAAACAAGAGTGTGTACAAGCTATTTGCATTACTTTACACATATTCATGTGCACACTGCACAAATATAACATAAATAAAAACACTGCTTCACATTTCTGTAAGGAAAAAACTCTCTTGGTTAAAAGAAGGCTAAGATCATGTTAGTTGCTGATTAATCCGATTCACTTGCATCACGCTCATACATACCTAGATTCATTTTACTTATTAATCTGTCATCAACAGAAAAAGTGCCACATCTAGCATCCCCCAAATACCGTTTGGAATGGAGGAATCCTACAAGTGTTTTGGTTGAAAGACTGTTCCTCTGTTTTGTTTTCAGGTTGTTCACAGCTGAGAAAATTCTTTCTGCTGTGGCACTTGAATGAGGAAGACAGAGCAGACCAGAAACAAGTTTTGACAAATTTGGAAACATTGGTGTATCATCACTACTCTTCATTTCTTTAATTATATGCCACTCTTCAACATCAGTGGAATCTGGAACATTAAGTTCAGTGTTTCTCAACATCCTCCATTCCCTGTCTACCTCATTCAACTGATCATGCCCTATTATCCCAGGAACTAAACTAGCTAGTGGTGCAATGGAGGTTACAGTCCTTTCCATGACTACTCTGGGATGAATGAAGCTGATGTTCTTGAGTATCAAGCTTTTAAATGGAAATCTCATATATATCTGATTTACACTGTCAATGAGGAACCAACCATAAGCAACGTTTCTGAAAAGCTTCTAGATCAGGCTTGGACAATCCATGAGTGTTATTTTCAACTGCAGCAGATACTTTGGCACCCAAATAAATCCTATGAAGGGGAACAAAATTGGATTGATTTCTGTACTGCATATATTCAATAGCAGTACTCCTCACATAATCGTCTCTCATGTAACAGTCCATGATTGTCTTACAAACAGTGCTGACTGACTCATACATGGTATGGATATGAGGGCCTTGTGACTGCATTGATTTATTAAGATCATTGAAAAGAGGCAAAATGAACTCAAGAAACTGTAAGTAGAGCTTGTTTGCTGGATCCTTCAGCTTATCTAAAATACTTTCAGCTGCTAAGATCCTCTCAGATAAAGCTGCACCTGTAAAATATAGCTGAAGAGCATCATACTGCTCCAATAGCCTAGAAACTACAGCCTACAAAGAGAGCCAACGAGTCTGACTAGGGTGAAGCAGTTTGTGGGGTTTTACATTCACAAACTCCTGGAAATCTTTCAGCTCAGATAGCCGCTTAGGGCTGGACATGAAATAATTGTAAACATCCCTGGCTAACTGTTCTACTGCTCTTGGGAGAGTTGCACAAGCATAAGAAGCACACAAATGAAAGCTGTGACAGATGCACTTCATAATAAATAAATCAGGAATGTCACTTTTCAAACAAGAAGCAAGAGAATTATGAGCACCCATCATAACACTGGCACCATCTGAGGCAAAACCAATCATATTATCTTTATATGGAATTCATTCATCTGCTAAACATTTCACCACAATCTCATACAAACTCTGGGCACTAGCATTTTCAACTGGAACCAGATCATAAAATGCATCAGTGACTTTTGTGTTAATCATTGTGTGAGCAATTACACAGAGATGTTTGGTGCACCCTTTGTCAGTGGACTCATCAACTATGAGTGAAAAATTTTTTTCTCTAAAAATGTCTACCAACAAGACTTACCAAGTACATTCCTTATCACTGCTGTGGTTTTTGTTCTGCTACTTGCAATTTTCTTTGCAATATCTGAGTCCTTACACACTGATCTTATTAATTCTGGTAGGTGTGTCATGATATTTAATGGGAGGTTGTGTTCCACAACAAATGCAGCAAGTTTTATTTCGCCTTCTTTCACATTCTTTTCTCTCAATGGGTTACTGACAGATGGCAATGACATAAGTGTGGGTTGCTTAGATACACTCCTAATACTAGTTTTATGTTTCTGTTCCTGTGCATGCTTTTCTAATTCAGATTTCTTTGCGTTTAATTCACAGTCACAGGCCTTGCAGTAAGCTCTGGTTTCACTTTTAGCACTAGGTTGTAACCATCCCTTAAATGTAGGTAAGGATTCCCAGTGCTTTGCATATTTCTGTAAATACTTAGCCTTCTTAGCAGCCTTGGGTGGAGTGTCTGGGGGTGGGGGAGTCTTAGGATCATCTGGGTCATCCATGGTAACACAACTGTAAAGGACATATATATCCTCATCACTAACTTATGGACATGTAATAGAGGTCTACAGAGTAATATAAATGATAAAATCAACAGTTACAAAACTAGATATAAAATGTTTTTCCAAACCTCCAACTGCTGCAATTCACATATGTAGCCTAATTACTGACTAGTTTGAAACCAGTTCAAAGTTTAGTGATATTGAGCATATCGCTCTTACTTTGGGTTCATAGCTTACATGAATGTAATACTTCCAATATCATCTATCATCAAAATATTCACAACCTCTAATACATGTACAGTAGCTCCCAAACCATCGATAAAATAGCCTACCTTATGAACAGCAGACAAGTCTGACGACTGTAGACCGTGGATGGAGACTGTCTGTGGAAGTGTCGATGAGTGGGGAGCACACTGGTGGTGACTTACTGCTGAGGGCGGCTGGGTGACGGTTACTGTACAGCAGGTGTAGCCGCCTACTGCATAGCGAAGGCACAGTGAGACATGGACGGCTAGCATATGTTTACTCTCTGGGTCTGACCTGTTCGGTTCAGGTTCACACCCACACAGTATCACGATATTCACACACTGCAGACTGAATTTCTTCCGATCTGGTAAATAGTGTCAACTCTTTCTCTTATAAGCACATTTTGTATTCAGTATTGTTGACTTTTTTTTTGTCGATAAATTGCATTATTTACGCAATAAATTCTTAACGCCCAAATTTCCCCAAATTGAGAGACATTTTCCCCATTTCCCCATTCGGACCATCGATTCCCTAAATCTGGGGATATTTCCCCAAGGTTGGCAGCACTGATACTGAGAAATACCGATACGTTTGGTCCCATCCGCTGGCTGACAGGGTTGCCAAGTATTTACTTTGGACACAGACTGGCCTGCAAGGACACACCAAAATTTGACATGATTCAGCCGAAAACTTAATTTTTGGTGATCTTTTTTTGTTTTCTGCTTTGGGACTCGATTTGCATCTATGTGCTTTTATCAGGAAACATCAAAAGAACACGAATCGCGTCCTTGTGCCCAGAGGGGTAAATGAAACATTATAGAGAAAAATGAGCACAAAAATTAACGCACAGCTTACAAAATAACTACACTCACAAACAGAAGGATAACTGGCAACTCTGACATGTAACGGTACTGCTAGAAACATCGGGAATTCTCCAGCACAACCTAACTAGCAATCCAGCTTCTCAACAGTACTACGGTGAAATCAGTGCCATAAAAAAAGCTGAGTGCATCTGCCTGATACAGACACGAGAACGATGTTTGTCTTCACTGTGTAGAATGTAGCCAGTTTTCTTATTGTGGATATATATATATATATATATATACCTGTATATTAGTGGTGTAAAGATACGTATGACATCTGTCTTCTGTTATAAAGTCAAGTATGATATCTGTCTTCTGTATAAAGTCAAGTACAATATCTATCTTAATTTCCTTACTGTATTTTTCTTTTTTTTTTCAGAAGTTTAAAGACAACTACGATCTCTGTCATCACTTGATAGCTGTAGCCATGTATCTTGTGTTAATTAATTTTCAGAGGAATAAAGAGTTCATACCCTCACCCAGTGCAGTGGTTCTCTCATTTAACGGGAACCAGTCAGAGGCGATGAGCATGGGTGCAGCCAGAACCAGGGTAGCAGCCACACCCAGGATGATGGAGGACAGGTGACACAGGCTGCGGACATCACCAAGGACTCACGTTTACCATTATTACTCCTAAATCCTATTAAGGTAAAGGTTGTTCATACCTTAACTACGGAACATTATTACCGTATGTATTTGTGAGTTTATTTCAGTGCCCAGAACTGGTCAAATAGGATTATACACTCATATTGAAATGTGTGTGTGTGTGTGTGTGTGTGTGTGTGTGTGTGTGTTGGGGGATAAATAATTTCAGTTGATTTCAACCATATTCAGGTCCAAGGTGGGGTGTATAGGAATTAATTATAGATTTCCTGCACCACAGCAATGTTTTAGTTGTGCATAAGTATATAAGAGGTGAAAACGTCTTAAGAACTAACATGGTAAAGGCTGGAGTTGTTTTGGTGAAGACCCTGATGAAACAGCTGAAGGCTACCAAGGAAGCATATGTAACCATGCCCACCCGAAGACCGCAGCGCTGTGTGGCCCAGGCCATGGGGAACACGAATATTACATACATGATGGGACCCCAGTTGATTATCAGTGCCACCGTGGAGGGATCCCAGTTATCGAAGGCAGCAACCATACTTTCACTGATGGGCCCAAACGTGCTCCACAGCACAGCCTGGTGGATAGTAATGATAGTAATATTTAATAATACAAAAAAACAGCAACAAAACAATAATAACAAGAACAAAAATATAATAATAATAATAATAAAGAATGCAAATAATAACAACAATAATAATAATAACTAGAACACCGTATAACTGTCCAAGGAAAATTTTGAAATATAAAAACTTTCCACAGCCATTGCCAGCTAGAAGCCGCGCTTAAAGGGATCTCAAGGTCAAGGTCATTGATATTGTGCATGTCATACAAGATCATCACAGTTTATAAGCACCAACTTTGGTGTCTCTTGCTTAAATCTTTCATGGAAAATTAGGTGACTTCTGGATAACCTAGAAAAGTCCCAATTATTTATCCTAGGCGGTCTCAGAGAATAATCAGATGATCTGAACCACTGTGCTTGCCATAAGGCTATATTGTAGCATAATTTCAGCTTCCTAGCTTAAACGGTTCTTGAGAGAGCATGGCTGACTCACTTCTCATTATTCTGGATAATATCCTGAGATCCGGTTGACGGACTGCCGCCATATTTGGCTAAAAGAAGTGGATAGCAGCCCAACTAGCTGACCAAGTTTGAAGGCTCCAGGCCTACTTGCCTTTGAAATATCACAGTTTTACAATAAGTAAGAGTAATAAGTAGAACTCTGTTACTATCCTACGGACGGTCACTGGTCTCTTCCTACTGTTTCCTACAGTGACCTTTACCCCATGGGGGAGATTTGGATTAAATTTTCTATCAGCAATGGCCCATGCCAGGATGCATAACCTGGGCTCTTCAGATTCCTTGCGCAGTCTCCAGTTCTCCTTGAGTAATTGCGAAACTCTGAGACCAGAATAATAATAATTAATTACCTAGTCCTGTTATGTAGCCACAGTAGAGAAGCTTCACCACGCAGTATATAAGGTATGTTTAGACAATCTGAAAACCATTAGGCAACTTCTTGTGCAACATCAACAAGGGATCTGAAGGGAAGGGTGTTGAAGAATGTGTCTGCTACTGTTTCTTACAATGACCTTGACCCCATTAGGGAGGTTCGGATTTTTTTTATCTATCAGCAATGGCCGATGCCAGGACACATGACCTGGGCCCTTCAGATTCACTGCACGGTTTCTGGTACTCCTGAAATCGTTGCAAGACTGTGGGGCGGGAAAATAATAATAATAGCAAAAACAGTAGTCTCGGAGACTAATAATAACTATAACACTAAAACTGTTCAAGAACAATTTTGATGAAGAAAAAACTTCCCACAGCTATTCCCTACTAGAAGCCGAGCTATAAAGGGACCTTCAGCTCAAGGTCACTGATCTCCTGCATGTCACCTTAGGTCATCACAGTTAATAAGCCAACTGAGGTTGGTGGGTCAAGCTTTAATCCTTCATGGAAAATAAGGTGACATCTGGAATAGCCAGATAAGTCCCATTTTTTGACCACAGGTGATCTCAAGAGAATAATCAACTGATTGAAACCATACTTCTTTCTGCATTGCGCGGCCTTAAGGCTATAGTGTAGTAAAATTTCAGCTTCCAAGTTTGCAGTTTTTGAGATAGCCTGGCTGACGCAGTTTTCTGTGTTCTGGGTAATATCCGGAGATCCGGTTCACCGATTGCCACCATCTTTGGCCAAAAGCGGACAGTTCTTCAACGAAGTTGACCAACTTTGAAGGCTCTTGGCCAATTGGCTTTTGAAATGCCGCAGTTTCAAAATTATAATAATAATAATAACAATAACAATAATAATACAATAATAAAATAATAACAATAATAATAATAATAACAATAATAATAATAATGACTACAAATAATACTAATGATAATAATGATAAAGATATGAACACTCCCCCTAGGGATGTGGGAAGTTTTAATAATGCTGACAAGAACAAGAGGACCTTCCATCGGGATGTGGGAAGTTTTAATAACAACAGTAGTAGTAGCAGCAGCAGCAGTAGTAGCTGACGTCGTCGTCGTCCTCCTCCTCCGTCTACTACTACTAGTAGTAGTAGTAATAGTAGAAGTAGTAGTAGTAGTAGAGTAATCCCTTTTTTTTTTTTTTTTTTTTTTTATGTAGACCTTGTACTGACTGGACTTTGGGTATGGAGGTTTAATTTTTTCGTTGTATCCTTCTGTGCTATTTCAGCGCTTATTAGCCACATCACAGGCAACCTTTTTAAGTGAAAATATACCTTCAGCAATGTACTAAGCATAATACTGTAACCTGTGAAAATAAGCCTCTGATGTTAATATCAGATCATAATACCGTAACCTGGATGAACATTAACCCGTCACGTCCCGACCGATCTCCTACCTCCGATACCCCCCAGTC
>JAGKTI010031908.1:0-12020 GCA_018397915.1 Birgus latro
GAGATATGCGATTTTCCGATAAAAGCGACATCTGGACTTACCCCTGCTAATCCGGACTTTTTCCGATATGGCAGACATTAGTCCGGATTGCATCAGTGGTTTTCACCACCATTGCAGTATTTTACTGTTATACCTTCAGTACATTAATCAAATGGTATAATAATACTATACTGTGCACTGAAAAACATGTCATTTACTTGTCTTATTGTGG
The DNA here is from genome assembly GCA_018397915.1 of Birgus latro. Classification (NCBI taxonomy): domain Eukaryota; kingdom Metazoa; phylum Arthropoda; class Malacostraca; order Decapoda; family Coenobitidae; genus Birgus; species Birgus latro. Next base: position 212 of record JAGKTI010031908.1, read on the forward strand.
TGAACATAGCTGAAGTTGTCAGGCAGTCCGGACTGCTTTCTGGCTATATTGGACTTTTTCCGATATATAGGACTTTAGTCCGGTAGCTCCTCGAGTCTGATAAAAGCAAATTCCGGTCTACTGAAGTCCGTTATATCGAGGTTTTACTGTATAGTCTTGTACTACACGTAGATTCGTACCAAACAAATAAATAAATACGTAATTTAAAGTGGCTTGAATTAGTTAACCCTTCCATAGTTCGTTTTCTTTGTAGCCAGGTACCATGAAAATGAAGGAAAACGTAAGGCTGACTGACACCTGTACACCTCAGGAGTGCGATTTCTCTATGAATTTTCGATGTTTCTCACCAAAAGCGGAGGTTTGGGGGGGGGAGTTGAAAATCGGTCGGGTTCTGAGGGTGTGTTTGGTTTAAAAAATCGGTCAGGACTGGACGGGTTAACTGAATAACTGACCTTGCTCTGAACCTTGTAGTATTGTATACTGCTTATAATTCTCATCCAGTTTCATATGCTGTATATTCATTTCGTTTTGTTTAGTTTTGTAAAGGATCCAACATGCTTGCATGCATCAGCCTTGGTCAACTAATGGCGGCTCTCCATGCTGCTTGATCTCTGGCTGCTTCCCTATTCAGTCTCGTATCCCAGAGGTCACACTCATTGGCCTCGTCCCAGGTATTTTTCGGCCTACCTCTCGCACTTCCCACTTTCTGCACTCAGTTATCATTCCTCATCCTCTCAACGTGCCCAAGCCATCTCAATCTGCCCCTATTCTTCACAGCACCAATACACTTTAGTTCCACCTCTCAACTCTTCCACTGTAAACGTAGCCCCTTCAGGCATCGCACTGTGGGACGCACTGTACATCCACCTAATCACTGTCATTTCTGTATGTTTGAACCAGCAAATATTCCTTTCCTTTACTGCCCAGGTCTCACTTCCACACAGCATTACACTCTAACACATGCTGCTTACAAAGATCCCTTAGCATAGAGGGAGAGCCCTCGTAATGTCAGGAGAGGCAACAGCTTCCTGAACTTCTTCCAAACGCTTCTTGCTCTAGCCACAGAGCTAGCTCCAGCCCCACCTTCAGCACATAACATATCTCCCAAATAACAAAACTCTTCCACATAGTCACAAGACTCACCAGCAAGATCAATCCTTTGACACCTGACAATCTCCACCTGCTCTCCCCGACACACCACACACATGAAATCAGCATTATCTTGCAGTAAGCCTCTAATACCACTACATTTCTTATGCACCCACTTATCACAAACGCCACACAAGATGGAATTACTTTCCACACCCTTGTGGCAAATCGTACATGGCCAGTCCCCCTCTTTTTTAACAGTATTGTCATCAACCCTAGATACCATCACTTTTGTTTTATCTGCATTTACACTTAAGCCCTTGTGCCCCATACCATCTCTCCACTTCCTAAATCCTTCCTCCACCTCCCTTTCATTCTCTGCAGTCAACACCAAATCATCAACTTACAACATATCTCATGGAAGACCATTTCTCAAATCATGTGAGAGGGCTTCAAGTGCCATGATAAACAAGGGAAAGGCTGACCCCTGATTTACACCAATGTTCATGGAAAACTCATTACTCATTTCTCCATTCACCCTACTCAATTCTCCATTCACCCTTACATGGGTGCAAGCACCCACGTACGCAGTGTTATGAGTATAGATTACGGTGCATTCTTAACCTTTAATCAGTTGCCAGAAGGGGAAAGGTGAAGTTCACAACAAAACTAACTTAACTAACTTACATTACTTTACACTGTTAACATACATACAAAAACAAAATCAGGTTTGCATATCAAAAGGGGAAATCTAAAACAATAAATTATTTTTCTTACCTAACCAAGTTACAAAAAATGTAAGCTAAGAACTCACAGCTTGGGGAATTAGGAGAACTTGTTGGTAATATAATCCACACTCCGGTATGATATGGAGAGGTTAACCAAAAGGAGAAATGGTGCACAAACAGTGTATTTGGAATCATAGTGAAAGAGTGTATCTGCAGTAATGTGTCTGGTAATAAAATATGTGAAATTTTTTCTCTCTCTCTCTCTCTTGTTTTGTAAGTTTATATAAGAGCTTTACTTTGCCTTCTTAGACTTAACAAGCCAGTGTACTGTCTTAAGTATACTTTCCAGCATATTACACATACAGAAGGCATGAACTACCAGTTACAAACTAACACATCTTAACTCTTATCTAATTAAGAGTCATTAAGAAGGCAGAGCTGGTCAGACATTGGAAAACATTCTCATTTGCTCCTCCCACATGATATGTCACACCCACTGGTCAAGGACAAAGTTGTTCCTGCACAGTACAGGAAAAACATTTAATTTTATGCTGCCCAGAAGCAGAAAAAACAAAAACGATTTAGTGATCTTAAGCTTCCTTGAGTGAAACAAAGGCCTTTAACAGTGAAAAATAGCAGGGTAAATAATTTTCTCCAACTCAGGAGTGACAGAACAGATAAGGAAGACTAGGCTGGTAAACTCAGATCCTCGAAAATGATTTGATGTTCTTGGCCCTTCGTCTTATCTCCCTACTTTATCTTCACTTCTTCCACTTCTGATCAACTCCACTCTGCTCCATCTCCACTCCACTGGGTGACTACACCAGTGACAATAGCCATAACCACCCTAACCAGCCACTGCTTTATCCCAAGCTTTCTAATTGTTCACTTCTAGGGACTCTGTCAAAGGCCTTCTCAAAAAAAAAAAAGTACAGACCCCTTTTCTTTCCTATGCAGGCAGACCCAGAGTTACAATACTTCTCGAAGGGCGGAGCGATGGGGGTATAAGTACCACCCTACCCCGCCAAACGATGGCCAAACCCCAGTTTAACGATGGGTTTTGATATTTTTTTACCGATTTTGATTATATTTTATACTTAAATTTTGTGTTTAGGTTGATTTATTAACTATTTTTAGACTTAGTTTAATGTGATTTAGCCATAGGTGGGGTTAACAGTGTCATTTGGGGGTACAGTTTACTAAGTTTGATTTTTTTCAGACATATATGACAATTTTCAGATTTTATTTTTGGGTTTAGGTGAGTTATAAATGCTCGTAGGCTTAATTTAGCTCATTTTAAAGCTACCTGTATTTGGGGGTTTAGGATAGCTAGAAACTTATTTTTGGACTTATGGGGGGAAACCCAAGGCTCAAAAATGCATCCCTATACTTTATATGTTAAACTACCCCGAGATATGATACCCCACCTTGCATTGGTTTTTTCCTTAACCAGTTGCATCGTTAAACCGGGGTATGCCTACATATTTTGCCTGAAGCTGTTGAATAATGAATATGGCATCAGTGGTCCCTTTGCCTGGCATAAAGCCAAACTGCATCTCATCAATATTCACTGTTTCTCTAACCATACCTTCCAGAACTCTCTCCATACCTACATTATCTGGTCCAAAAGCTTTATGCCTCTATAATTTCCTCTTTCCAGGGCATCACCTTTCCCCTTGTACACATTTACAGATACACTCTTCAGCCAGTCATGTGGGACAACACAATCATATATAATCGTATTTATCAAGTCATTGACTAACCCAACTCCTATATCTCCTGAGGCTTTAAAGATTTCAGCAGTCAACCCAGACACACCTGAAGCCTTCCCCACCTACATCCTGCCTATTGCCCTGCTCACAGGAGCAACATCAATTAAAGGCCATGGGCCAAATACTGGATCTGCTGGCTCCAAACCTTTCCTGTCCCAGTCAAACTCGTCATTCAGGAACCAGTTGTACTGCTTGCCAGGCATCTTTAACATTCCCACTGTTCATCACTACCTTTCCTTCATCATTCTTCACACACTGCTCACCTATGATATCCCTGTTTTCCCTCTTCATTAGATTTACCACCTTATAAATCATGTTCTTCCTTTCCACACTGTTCAGGTTATCAAGTAAAAGTCTCTGAGACTCAGACTTTGCTCTGTAAACCTCTTTTCCAGCCTATGCTTGGGAACCATGTATTCCTCTTTGCTACCTTTTTCCATTCCCGGAAAAGCCTTCTTTTCTCCTTAACTGTGGCTTCTACACCCTCATCCCACCACAGAGTTACTTTATGTCTTTGTGGCGCCTTGTCCATGCACACACTGAATCAGTAACTCTCAGGAGGTTGTTCGTGAGGGCTCTGTACTGTTCTTTACACTTCTGTCAATGTCTCCCTGTTCAGCCACCACATTAATCATCTTGCTATAGAAGGCATCCCTTACTGTTTGGTTTTTCCATCCATCCATCATCTAGTCCTACGTTGCCCCACGAGGAGCATAGGAGCCCGTGGCTAGGCAAGTTGGTCCTGACATTTAAGATGAGAGTGACCAGCCTCACTCATCCCTGAGTGGCATTACGTGAGCAGTAAACTCCAACCATCCCTTGGGTATAAACCTTCACTGGCTCAATCCGATTGGAGCACCGTAATTACCCACTAAACCACCAGGCGCCAAAATTTGGTTATATGGTTACCACCCAGGGTAGTAAATGGTTTCCTGGTGTACAGGAAACCATTTGGCTTGTCACTCAGTGTAGAGTCACCCACAGACTGAAGGAAGAGGATTTTCAACTTTCATATTTTTCTCCTGGGTGCATAGGTCCTTTTTTTTCATCACCTACTCCTTAAGCGCAATGTTACATATCAACAACTTGTGTTGCTACACACATATCTCGCTCCCTATAACTTTAACATCCCTCACTAACCTCCTATCATCCCTCCTGACCAGGAAATATTCTATCTGGCTGCTATTTCCTCCAGACTTATATGTAATCAACCAACTCTCTCTTTTCCTAAAAAGTGTGTTACACGCAATCATGTTCATTGCCTCCCCAAACACAAGTATCCCTTCCCCTTCCTCATTTCTTGTACCACATGGACATCCCCCATGTACTCCTTCATATCCTTGAGCTGCTTCACCTACATGGCCATTTTAGTCCCCTCTCAAAACTACAATCTCATCATCCCCAATACCACTTCCTACACATATTAAGCCATCCCAAATGCTATCCTTCTGTACCTCATCCAAGCCTGCCTGTGGAGCATACACCAATATAAATGAACACATCCCACTGAACAAAATTTTCACTACTATTATCCTTTCACTTACTCTCTTTACATTCATTATATATTCCACCCATTTTCCCCTTAAGTAACACATCCACATGGTTTAGTAAAAGAATTTTGTTTGTAAGTATATGTATTTTGTAAATGGCAAAAGCCAAGGTGGTATCTAATACAATGTAGGTTCTATAACTTGGGAATAACCAGAATTATGGATATTTATTGTATGGTAAAATAAATACATCACCTAATCTTCAGATAAATATTAGAATCCTGTAAAGTGTAACTGTATAACTTCTACAAAGCTAATGTGCTAGTCAGTAAATTTTGTAGCACTCAGTAATGAAAAGTTACTTTTTACTGTGCTTTTAAAGTATACAGTGCTATTGTATTGTACTGTACTTGTACACTGAAAACAGTAGGGCAACATTAGAAAATTTCACATGTATCTTTAATAAGCATGGAAGGTATTTACTTCGGCAGAATATATTATTTCCAACGTATATTCAGTACCGGTAATCCTTAGACGAACTGGGACAGTGTTCTGGAACAACCACAGTTTCATACTGTTTCCTTTTTATGTACAGTACAGGAACAGGTAGTTTGCATTTTCATACTGGTACTGTAATAAGCTTATTTAGTTTAAAACCCATTTACTGGATATAAATTACCATTTTGAAAATAAAACATGTCTCTATAAATGAGTAGGTATACAGTAAGATTAATATAATCTTACAAACAGCACTGTTACAGATGCTGAATAGCCTACAGTTTTCACATGATATACAGTACTGCAGGAAGCTATGTTTGAAATAGCTAGTGTGTACTGTACTATATTCAGTGGAAAAAGGCAGTTGGCAGTCTATCAGTTGCCACTGAGACATTACTGGTGCATTTCCAATCTGTTGATTGGATAGAGCAGGCTAACAGCCAATAGGTCAGTGTGGAAAACGATGGCAAAGGCCTTTTTCCTGTGATAGACTGACTCAGGCTATTGATAATGATGATGAAGGTTTCCATGTTCATAATTTAACGTGTTTGGTAGGGTAGAAGGTGACGACCCTCATCCACTCACTTGATGTAGTGCTGTCTACTCCTTCCTTCACCTTTATCATTCTTTTTCTGTGTCTGCTTTCATCTCTTCCTATTTCTCCCATCTTTCCTGTTACTTTTTATTACTCATTTTTCCTTCTCAGGTAGCTTTACATTGAGTGACAAGCCTAATGGTTTCCTGTAATTAAGGAAGCTATTTACAATGCTGGGTGGTAACAACATAACCAACCCATACATGTTCCCCACATGTCAACAAATGGGTTGGCAAAGGGTTGGTGTCCCTTCCCATAAAACAGCTAACTCAAAGTCAAACAGCTACTGGGATTATGGCATCTGGCTATAGATAGATACATCTCAGATTTACACATATTAGTCACCTTAGGTAGACACTCCAGCCCAGGAGCATGATAATAGGAAATTACACTTTTACTAAATATCAGCTCCCCCCCCCCCCCAATATGATGACAAAATAATTTGAATGTGAATTTTAATCCATAACAAATGATTCCATGCAGACTAAAAGAGGGAAACATCTTCATGGATAAAAATGCAATTTTTTCTTGGATGCTGCTGTTGTGATACACCAAGTGTTACATAAATATCATCATTTGCTGTGACCACTGTATTTTAAACATACTCTAGTAATTACTTCATAATCAGAAAGCTTACTTGAACCATTCCAAGACACCAGTCCACAGCATTAGTGAAGCTGTAATTGTTTCATTTGTAAATTTTTTGGTAAAAGCCATTATATTTCTGTGTGTCAAACATCATCTCTTTCAACCCTTTGATTGCCAAGGGCAACTCTGGTCAACAGAAAAAAAAAAAGTAACTGCCATTGTTGATCAGAGATGACTGTTAGCTTAATTTTTTTTCTCACATATAATAGTTGTATATACTCCAACTTTTGCAACAAACTTGACTTCTGCATTACATTTACTTCCTTTTAAATATTCTTTGAATGTTTTTTCAACAATTTAAATGTATTTTCAAAAATATTTGCCTAATTATTATATATGGAATATGTAGATTTTTTGTTGTCCTTCATTTGGTTTAATGGGATATAAATGTTAGAAGTGAAGTTCTCATGGCTTAATTATGAGAATAAAACAGTGAGTGAATGGAAGCATGGCCCATTGGATTGGGTAAATTTGGGCTGTCTGGATGTTGCTGCTCCTCACCCTGCCCTGTGGTTGGAAAGGAGGCCCGGATAATGATGATGATGAGAAATGTAATAAAAATGAATATCTTTTTTTCATGACAAAATGACAAGATTTTGTAATGACTGTTGATTCAGACTTGGATGCCAAAGGATTAAGGAATGAAGTCTGCCTCAACCCATTCTGTAAAATGAAATATTATTCCACATGATTCCCATACTTATCATAACAAAAAATAAACTTGAATTTTACAAAAGTGCCTTAGTCATCAACAGCACCTTCTACAACTCATACTAGCATAAAATTTAACTACCTCTTCGTAACTTACAGTTAAGCTCTTCACACTGTTGATCTATTTAACATTGTATTATTGCAATACCAGATGATTTTACTCAGCTTTTTGGGGCCACTTCAAGCTGAAGAAGTTAGATATAGCCTTCAATAACCTCTTCTCTACGAGAGCTGTAAGTTTAATCACACTGTTAGATGGTTTATACCCATTGCACTTGAGTACTTTCCCTTTAACAGACAGTTCTCTGTTGCATGCAGGGAGATCAAGGATGGACCTTCATGCTGTGTACTGGTGTATGGTAGTGCATTAACTTCAGTGTCCTCATATTGTTTTAGATGTCATGTTGTTTAACCCGTCCAGTCCCAACTGGTTTTTTACCCAGCCTACCCCTAGGTCCCAACCGATTTTCAACTTTTTGTTTTTTGGCTGAAACCTTCGCTTTTGGTGAGAAACATCAAAAATTCATAGAGGAATCACGATCTTGAGGTAAAGAAAATGTTGATACAGGTGTCACTCAACCATACATTTTCTTTCTTTTTCAGGGTACCTGGCTAAAGAAAACGAACTATGGAAGGGTTAACTAATTCAAGCCACTTTAAAATTACGTATTTGTTTCATTTATTTGGTACGAATTTATGTGTAGTACAAGTCTATATTAGTTTTCACACAATAATATAAGCATTTATAAGCATTGTTCACTCACCCAAAACCCCAGTATATGGCACCTTCCTTTACGACATTACCACCTCATCACTTCTGTTTGTTTCTACCTTTAGCTTCTTTGTTTCTTTGTCCTCCACCTCAGAAAACACTTTCACCATGAATTTCGTCATTGGAGAGACCGTTGGGCAACATACCTTTACTGGCTAGGTTACTGCTAACAGGTGAATTGCCTAGTGTGGAAGGGAGGGGGGGAAGGGGGGTTAGGTGGGGCCAGGCAGTATCCCCGCTTGACAGCAGGTAGAGGAAGGTCTCCCACATTTGCCCACCAAAAATCACCCGCGAATGTTGAAAAATGTGCACACAATGGGCCTTGCAATTACGTGACGTATGATGCACGTCGTTGGGTATGTCCGTGGAAAAAAGTAGTGTCATGCATCGTACGTTGGTGGGACTCTGCGGGTTAATGTGTTAAGAACTCTCCATATGGATGTGACCCATGTGGCTCAGCGTCTGAGGGGTTGGAGTTTCCCACTCACGTAATGTAGCTAAGGGGCAAGCAATTTGTTGCTCTTGCCTGAAATGCCTGGACTGAGTAGCCTAACCCTGAGCTCCTATGCTCTGATGAAGCAACACTGGTCTAAATGATGGATAGCTTGATGGCAGAAATGAAATAAAAATATATAACTTAACTGAAGGGGTACATTACTTCACAATATGGTGGCCTGTATAATCAAGTTTTTTTAAGGCAATAATGGTCTGAATAATGGATGGTTTGATGGTACTAGAAGTAAATAAAAATATGTAATTCAGCTGAAGGAGTTTGTTACCTTTGGTTATGGCAGCCTGTATAATCAAGAGTTTTGTTGGCATTATATCCTCAGCTGGCATTTATGCACTTTTCTTCAAATGAAAATGCTTTGGGGGAAACAGTTCTAACTGCAGGGGTTAGGTATAGTAATCATGGATCCTTTTGTACCTAAAGGTCTTTAATAACCTGAATAAAACTGTCTGCAGGTAACAAGAATAAAACCTAAATCATCTGTATTTTAAATGACATCTTCAGACCAATCAGGTCCAGAAAATAGTGAGGCATGCTAACCCCTTTCATCTGGTGACATCTTTTTCTAGTCTGTTTTTGTTGCTACCAGCTATTTTACTCAGTTTAGGAAAGTCAACCAGTACTGAAGAGATTAGTGAAGGCTGTACTTAACCCCTTCAGTGTAAAAAGCTTGTCCTAAGATGACCACAGTCAACTGGAAATACAGTAGCAAGAAAAAAATGAAAGTGATATCCCTGGGTTGAAGGGATTAACAGCACAAGAACACTATTCATTGTGATGATGCCTTTTTTTTTTTTTTTTCTCCATAAAGCAGTTTAATTCAAAGTTCACACTGAAGGGGTTAGGTATAGCCTTCATCACAGTAGCATAGCCCAGTCATCACAATGGGTGCCAAGGTAGGGCCAAGCTCTCAATATATGGGGGCCCACTGCTACGCAAATTATGCACACAATATAAAGATGTAAAAAGATTTCTGAAATGTGGGGGGAGGTAAGGGTCTGGCTGGAGACATTTTGTTTCCCTTCCCTCTCCATTGGGTATGCTGCTGCTTCATTAATTCTCACCACACAAGGTCTCCCACAAACTAAATACAGTAAATTCATCATATGGATTTTATTCAGTTCAGGAAACTGCTAGACCTGGATTGGTGAGATGCTTCACTGACTCTTTTATTACAAGAAGTCTCCTCTAAAAAAAAGAAAAAAAAGTCTCTAACCAAGGGGGGAGAAAAAAAAATCACTGACCCTTTTATTACAAGAGGTCTCTTCTAAGGTAGAGAAAGAAAATAACCTTTTTATTACAAGAAGTCTCCCCTAAGATTTGAGAAAATAAAAATAAAAAAAGTACAGTATTAAGTGAACACAGGAATAAAGCACAAAAAGTGTATGATACTGAATGGATCAAAGTAGTTGTAGTGGTGCAACACTGACACTTTACAGCAAGGGTCGGGGAACGTTTTAGAGTATTACCCCAAAATCTATTCAAGTAAAATTAAATTACCCTCCCCCCCCAAAAAAAAAAAGCCACATCTGTGTACACGTCAACAGTATGGCAGCTAAGCAACATATGTCATGATACTGTACATGGTTTTACATCTTGTTCACTAAAACTTACATCATTTATATGAAAAATCAGTAATACTGTACAGTATACCACATGCATTACCCCGCAAATTTTTAGATTTACCCCATTTGAGGTAATTTACCCCTATTCCCTGACCCATGCTTTACAGGGAACATCCAGTACCAGTGTTGTATTTCCAAACATCAGCTTAAAAAGCAGCATCATAGTCTGACCACAAGTTTGGAAGTATAAGGGAAACTTATCATTTTCATATTTCTTTATGTATGTTTACAGTATAGTTCAATACAGTATTTACTACTGTATATACAGAATCTTAAATTTAGACTTTCATTCACAGGACAGTACGGTTAATCAACTATGTGAAAATTTTGACCAAGATATAATATACATAAAATACAGTAGATTGCTGGCCAAGAATTTAAATTCCGTTTATAGGCAATCTTTCCTCAAGGAATGTGTCAATACCATATTGACCAGCTGTACATTATCCCAGTAATCTAACACCATAAATTTTCAACAGTTTTTTTATAAGCCCGTAAATATTTCCTCAAAATTAAGAGATAATCTTACAAGCCACTAAGGACAGTCTCAAGTTTATGCAGGAAGATGTTGGCATGGTGAGGCTGGAAGATGAGTGAAGGACGCAGTCGCACTGACTTCTCTCCACACCCACCTGCATGAATCCCTAATAAAATACAAAAACGTATATTTAGCATGTTTCTGAACTGACATTTGTGACTTGTCCTAATAATATTAACAACTGGGTATCAGAACAGCCTCCTCAACACTTTTCACTCAAAAGTTTCTATTGGTGCCTAAAGATATAACAAGTTGGAGCATTTCCCTAACACTGCCATATGAGCAAGGAGGATGTGAAAGGGTTGTCTCAGTTACTAACTGAATGAAGGAGTATAATACAGTGTATTAATGTTTAAAGCAGTTGAATGGTGGTTGATGAGAAAATGGTTTGTGTATATATTTATATATATACAGTAAGCGCGGAAAGTGTTGACGCCATCTTAAAAAAGAAAACATTCTTGTGGTTAGCAAGGAGAAACAAATAAATTAACACTCACCATTGAATTTAGTATTTACTGGCATTCCCCTTCACCTTTATTATCTTCTTAAGGCGTCTGGGGAGACTGATGGCGTAGTTTTGCAGAACAGACGGACTAAAACTGCTCCATAGCTGCAGCCTCAAGTTTAGGCAAAGATGATGTGTGTATAGTACGCAGCTGCTGCTTCATGTGCGCCCATAAATTCTCAATGGGATTGATATCTGGGCTGTTTCTGGGCCAGTCTCGAATAAAGGGAACCTCACAGTCTGTTAGCCACTGTTTCACTGACTTTGCAACATGTGCAGGGGCAGAATCTTGCATAAATACTCTTGCCTTGGTTTTATCAAAAGAGT
>JAGKTI010031911.1:0-12020 GCA_018397915.1 Birgus latro
ATACTGTTCTCTCAATGAGTAGGACATTTTCTTTCCTATGGACAAAAGGATGCTAAAATGGATCTACTGTACAGCAGATATGTGGAAGACAGAAAGGACTGAGTAAGTGCTTCATTCCAGCAAACCTCAGCAAAGAGGATTCTGATGAGGGAAATATCTAATAACGGGCCCAGTGTAGGGGAAGGGAAGGGAGAGACTCTGTGTGAGGAGGGGATGTATTATTTGTATGAGGGGGGAGGGCTGTGAAAGGGTGGGTCAGAGGTAGGGTCTATGAGTGGGGAGATCTGTGAGAGGGAGGTCTCTGAAGAGGGTCTGTAAGAGGGGGAGTTATGAAGAGGGGTCTGTTAGGAGAGTTTATAAGGGGAGGCAGCTTGCGAGGGGAATCTGTACAGATAGCGGATTGTGAAGGGGGGGAGGGGGGGCATAAAGAAGAACAGTTTCTGATAGGGGTCTGTGAGGGGGGTCTATGAAGGGGGTTGTGAGGGGGGTCTATGAAGGAGGGCAGTCACTGAAGGGCTCTTAGGGACGGGGATCTAAATGAAAATAATCTGAGTACAAATGGTGTCTCTCGGTGAAGGAATATATGGGAGATCGAAGGTGTAGCTGATCTCTGTACGGTATAGGGCCAAGATAATCTCCTGAAGGGAGTCTCAGTAAGAAAGGTGGTCTCTCAAAAAAGGTTAGTGAGGAGTCTGAGAGGGGAATGTCAGTGAGTGAGAGGACAGGGCTGAAAGGGCAAAAAGAGGAACTTGGTAGTAGGGGTACCCATGAGAGGGGTTAAGAGGGGCCTGTAGGGGGGGGGAGCTAAAAATGATAAGAATCTATAAAAAAAAAAAAAAAGACATTCAATGCACTGGGTACCAATGAGGGAGTGAACAGGGGCAGGGGTGCCGAAGACCAAGCTAAAAATGAGACTGTGAATAAAAAGGGGGAACTCATTAATACGGATGCAAGTGAGGGGGTTTAGGGGGAAGAACACCTGAGGGGAAACTGAGCTGAAAGTGATCAGTATTAACTCATTAATAAGGGTGCAAGTGAGAGGGTTAAGGGGGGAGGACACCTGAGGAGAAACTGAGCTGAAAGTGATCAGTAAGGAGGGGAACTCGGTGACACCAGTGAAGAGATTAAAGGAGGACCTGAGGAGAAACTGAGCTAAAAGTAAGACTGTGAATAAAAGAAGGAAAACTGGTGATACAGGTGTCAGTGGGGGGAAGGGGGGGGGTGCCTGAGGTGAGCTGAGCTAAAGGTGACTGGTAAAGAAGGGAAATCGGTAACTCAGTAATACGGGTACCTCTGAGGGGGGATTACGGGGAGAGGGGGACCTGAGGGGAAACTGAGCTAAAAACTGACTGTGAATGAAGGTCCTCTGGTGGCGTGGGTCGGGGTGGCTAGCAAGGACAACAAGAGAACATACATACCGTCGGGAAGCGCTCCCAGCGACCAAACAAGATCTAGAACATTCGAGAGGAGAGAGAAAAAAGAACTTGGTCAGACAACGAACAACCTCGTCATGAAGGCATTTCTTAACATGTTTGACAAATGGGTTGATTGGCAAATTTGAAAACTTAAAAGAGACACAAAAAGGTTTGGATGCCCCGAATTAATCTGGAATCTAAAATTGACAAATGACTGACTACACCCCTTCCCAGCAGGCAGGGGGGAAAAATACATAATAATCAATAAGGGTCTCCATGACTCTCAGAGTAAACTACTTTTGTATTTTTTGTTTAAGGCATATTGCAAAAAATAATAATAAAGGTCCAACAGGGACACAACTATAGGCATTCTCACTAGTCAAAATCAGAACCAAAAAAAGAGTAAAACAAAGTATGCTATAGACCCGACATTGGTCACTGGGAGCCTGTGCCAAGCTTGCCATGCCGCTCACCAGCCAATCAGCTTTGAGTATTCAGACTGTAAATGATATAAACAAGGTGTGATCTAAAAATATGTAGTTATTACCATTATTTTTTTAAAGGCTGGCTGGGGAAGCACAGCCTAGTCTGAATATTTTTTTGAGAGGTATATATTTCTTTTCATGTTTCATTCCATCATTTTTTGAGTGTTTGCTTGGCTGTACCCGCGCGTGGCTGCTACAGAGGAAAGGGTACAGCATGGTACACACACAGAGTGAGGGTACAGAATCAAGGTACAGTCAGGAGGGGAGAAAATCAAAAGAGGTAATAAATGAGAGGGAGGTGCGCAGGAGCCGCCTACATGTACAATCCACCAGGTCAGCTGATTATTGAGTGTACAAGCTTGTTCATTTTAAGGTACATTGTTTTAATAAAGAGGAAACAGCAAGAGAGCGTGAGATCATCCAGGTTTCTATTATTCTTACTTTTTCTGGCTATTGTTGCTTTTCTACTTATTTTCTTGCTCAGGGAAAGAGGACCAGCTAGCGTTCAGATGCTGCTAGAATGTTTTCCTTCTTTGCTAGAGAAGGACTAGTTCGGCTCTACTAAGCTAGTCCAGAGCTACACTAGAAAGGGGCTAAGACTACATAAAGACAAACAGTAAGAGTACGTTCAAAATCGTGTTTATTCTATCAACAGGTATCATACAAGGCTCGTTGCCTATGGTTAACTAGAGTTTTTATACTAATCATTGGCACATGACAAATTACTTAAAGGTTTGAAGGCCTCTTGATTAAGCATTTCTTTTAAACTGCAATTTTTTAATAACCAAAAAAACCCTGTCATATGGTACCAATTCAAGCATTATAAACCACATAGGCCGTTCAAGAAGTATGGTAAGCCTTGTAGCATTGTCTCCTATACGCATCATTTGGTAAACACTTACTGATTATGACTTATTTACTTTTGATAACTTTCGCAACCCCACTCCATAGCGTAAATTGATTAAACCACACCTAAAACATCTAAACCTGCAGGAAAAATACAATATATATATATGGACCCACGTACGTACAAAGAGTTTTTTATTTTTAATCATAGTTTTAAAATAGAAAGAGTAGGCACGGACTCAAACCATATATAGGTCGTTCTCGCAGTTTTATGTTTATATTCTAGTCTGTCATCACCTTTTCTTTGTCAGGCTGCATCTAGTGATAAACCTACATACAGTATTTTTTTTTTTTTAAATTATAATGATCGTTTTTCACCTTTGGTCATTACCCGCGTTAAGTATGTTTCATCACTATCATCGTCAACTCTGTCATGATACTGATCGTCTTCTTAAAACTGCATTGGCCTAGTCTAGCATTCCATTTTACAATCTACAAAATCGCTTCAAGAGGGCTACGTCCCTCTTCCTGATCCTTCTCTACCGTACCCAACCACAACCAAGGAAATCTAAACCATAAATAAATCAATAATAATAGTAATAATCATAAAACTAATGTAAAAAAGTAGAGTCATTTATAGATATACATTACTATAATTACAGTATTATATTTCTTATACTCTCACTGCTTTAAGTAACAGTCTATGGTATCTATCATTCGGGCGAGTTATCTATTATTTTACCTATTAATCTATCGTGTTCCCATGCCCTGCCCCCCCCGGAGAGAGCTAAGTAAGATACAAAATGGTATATAAGTGCACGCAACCACCCAGCCCAAAGCAATGACGATATGTGAACTGAGGCGCGAGAGTGATGCCTACTAGTAAGCCCTTAGGAACTCTAGAAAAATTAAACCCACCTCACTCTCACTTATCGGCGGTACTAGAAGACACTACCCATTAACCTCTTCCATACAATGACGTAATTTTCATCTCAAGCATGCTGTCTTAAGGCGATTTTTTCCCCCGACTCAGAGGGACTTTTACGAGCTGGTGGATTGAGGGAAATACCGTTCTGTAGCTATCATTACCTACTTCACTTACAGGGGGTTCTCCTAGGCCGAATAAAACCGTGTGACAGCAACAAGAATCAACGAAAAATGACATTCAGACTGAAGAAATTAATCTCCTCAACCCGAAGATGTCTATTATTTTGTTCTAGTTAACATCAGACAGTCTTTTTCAACTTACAGATCCCCCTCGTAGTAAAGGGGTTAATGAAAGCTAAATCTAAATCCTCCAGTGCAGAAACTCTCTCTAAAACTGAATAAAATCGTCTGCAGATGGCAAGAATGAGTAGTAACGGTCAATGTAGTGAAAAGGTTAAAACACAGGATATCCTACAAAGAATAAATAAAAAACTTAGGAGTGGATGTTAGTTTAAAGCCGATTTTACCTAGCTAAGACTTTGGTTTTTTTGTATCACCACTGCTGCCCCTAAGAACCCAACCCCTTCAGCCCAAGAACGTCTTATTATAGTGCATTCTCGCTATTCCCAGATAATTTTATTCAGTGTAAAGAATTGTTTAAGAGTTTTCCCCGAGCTGATGAAACCGGAACAAGTGGGGTGAAAGCCTGAATAAATTTTGAAAAAGTACATCATCATTCTGAAGGGATTAACCAATTCAGTCCAATGACGTTATCTAATTTATTCACACTAACTTCAAAATATTATATCAACTTTAATTTCCTCAAACTACCTCCAGAATAATTAGTTAAGATAAAGTGAGGAGGTTGGAAACATTCCCCAGTAGCCCATATACAACCCGATCTTTCTCCTGATGCAAAATACTGTTGTCTGCAAGAAACAAGAATAAAATTAAAAATGCATTCTCAGTTTGAAGGGGGGGGACTGGGGCTAAAGTGGCCACCTAACAACATAATACTTCAAGTGACTAAATTACCCACAATAACACAGTACTGTGATGGGTTTTAATACTTCGATAATGCGCACCCCCTAAACCATTACACTGTATCTCGGTGCACCCTAATACACGATACCTCAGTACACCCTAATATACTGTACCGTGGTGCACCCTAGCCTAATCATCAGTGCACCCTAACAGCGGGATATTTCAACTCTAATAATTACCTATATAATGCGTCAGTCACCTAGAGGCATTTATGGTTTCCAATTTGATCAATATTGGTGAACCTAGCTTTGTTTTTTAAGAATGTTCCTTAGTTTACT
Source organism: Birgus latro (assembly GCA_018397915.1). Taxonomy (NCBI): domain Eukaryota; kingdom Metazoa; phylum Arthropoda; class Malacostraca; order Decapoda; family Coenobitidae; genus Birgus; species Birgus latro. Next base: position 4,996 of record JAGKTI010031911.1, read on the forward strand.
TTGACTCCTAATAACTTTGATAACAAAGCAAAACCCTATTAACCCTTTCACTACGACGACTTTTAAAAACCCTGATACCGCCAGATGATTGTATTATTCAGCTCAGAAGGGCCCACTGGAGTCAACTTCAATCATCATGAAACTGTCCTAAAAAATTTCTCTTGCTACTTCCATTCGATTTTATTCAGCTTTAGACAGACCTTCTCTTCGTGCTGTCTCTATTATGCTGAAAAAGGTAATGTCATGGTAGCAAAGAGACACATTAAGACATCATCGTACTGTAGGGGTTAAAGAAAGGTATACACGAAACCCATTCAAAAGGAAAATGTCTCTCCTGAGCTGAATAAAATCATCTTGTGACAGCACGAAAAAAGGTAAATTTGACCCTCATAGTGAACGGATGAACAGAGTATTCCCCCCACCCCCGATTATTGCTACCTATTGCTGGTGCTGCGTGACCCAACTCGGAACACTGCGTCACTCTTGAGAGGATGTATTGAGCAGGATGACACTTTGTTTAGTCTCTGTGTTGTCAGTAAGGACATTCTGTATCTAGTAAACCCTTTCACTACAATGACCCCTTTTATATTTCAGACTGGTAACTTAAAGATGATGATGATTTTTCTTCCACTTTGGAAGGATCTATCGTAGTAAAGGTGTTTGGATTTTCTGTATCTGGTAAACCTTTTCGCTATGGTGGCCATCTTTTTATTTTCGACTTGCATCTTAGACTTTGCCGAATATTTTTATTTTTCCTGCTTTGCAAGGACCTGCCATAGTGAAGAGGTCAAGAGGAGTTTCCATTATTAATCTCTTCATTAAGATGATAATTTTTTTAAAATTCATAGTGGTCACCCTCAGACAACATTTTTCCCATAAAAATGAACTGCTAGTGGTGAAAAAGGCAAGTAAAAATCTCCATCACTCCCTTCACTACGATACTGATTTGTCTAGTCTAATACTCATCACCTACAGTTTATTTCACTTTTTAGTACCCACAAAGGACCTGTTGTAATGAAAGGGTTACACTCCTCCTCTGATGATGTGCCATGGAGCTGAAACTAAAATTTTTAACGAGAGATACAATTTGATCTAAGTGAAGCTAGGACGAACTGTAATATTTTTTTTACAGATATATCTACACTTGACCAACACTATATCTAATTTGATGCATAGGACTCTCATTCTACAGGTCTCCATCCTCTTAGGGACTCATGCCTGCTAACTGACTACTAGATCAACAACACTATGCTGTCGACAGTCTTACACAACATGTCAGGATTAGGTTGCATTCAAATCAGAGGAGGAATTTAAGTCGCAGGACTGGAACAGACAAAGCCCTTACCCCTCCCTTAGAAACTTCTAAAACTCTACGAGGTCTTACACCCAAAATACTAAGACTTACGGAAGCATAGGTGTGTTCATGCATAGGTAGAATATTGCATAATCAAAGGGCACTGTAAAATCTATAGGCCTACATTATTTGGGTATGTGGATTGGCCTAGAAGAGGATAATTCCAACTTCCTTACCCAGTTACTGAACACACTGTATCTTGGTAAGCCATCTTGTGCACACCTTTGGTTAATATTATGGTGATGCAGTGTAAGGACAGCTTGTTACATCCCTATGGTGTTCTTACAATGCACGCTAAAGGGGTTATGCTGTACTTCCACACACTTGCTTATGGTACAGCACGTTCGTAAGCTGGGCTGGAAATTCCGGTACATTCTGTATTCTCTCTTGCTTCGAGGAGGGGGTAGGGAGTTCTCTGACACAGCCTCGCAGATACAGCCAGCAAAATATCCCAACCTATCCTCCTACCCACATCTAATCCCACCCACCCTCCCGCTAATGCCTGTCCAGCTGAGTGCATGTATCAAAACATCCTACTGCAAGTGCAAAATCAGATGAAATCATATAGAAAGAAGCGATTTAAAGAAATTTCTCTACTTAATTTAAGACCGTATGTATACAGTAATCGCGTTGCTAGTGCATTAATTTTTGCTCACTACTTTCAATTCTTTATACAGGGTTTATATGACCGACTTTTCTAGATGGGATGCCGTCTAGTTACATGGGCGCAAAAACCCATGCATTCGCTTCTGGTAACTCTAGCAGAAAAAGGAAGGTTGTGCTTTGACTAACTTCTCCCCTAAAGATCATGTGATTATTTATATACCATCTAGAGTGTATAAAAGTATAAAATATCTGATCTATAACCTTGATAAGAGTATGCTCGACCTTACAACCCTACAAAAAAATGCCATCTCTTTGAACGGCACTGTTTCTGAATCCTCTTTCACGATTCCACTAGCAAAACGAATTGGCTAAAAAATAAAGATATTGGGGGTCTCTCTGTTTTTCTGATCACTGAAATGAGGTCTGGTAATTATGATTTTTTGACACACTTGATGATAATTCACGCATCTTTTAATTTAGGGAACATGTTTTAAATTTAAAACTGTTATCACTGTGTATTCCCCGTTTTCACTTTGCATAGATGTTCAGAAACTTTTGATAAAGGATTGTCTGTGATTCTTCTTTGGAGTCGGATGCTACTCTGGTTTGATTAATTAGTGTTTGATCGTGTGTTTGCGTTCAAAGCCGACCCGTATATGCGAAATCAGCCATAGTGTGAACGCGCATGGAAATATATACATGAACATATACAGTATATATTCATTCATAGTCTGACATGAAAAGAAAGCTGTAAGTATCTGGAGAAAAAAAAATGTTATCACTTTTAGCTTTATAAATATTTTTAGTCTCTGCAGAAACTGGATGAAATGTAAACATTCTAGAGATGTAAACGTTCTGGAAAGGATGACGTAAATATTTAGTGAACGTACGCTAGATGCGGAGAAGAAGTGCCTGAGTGTTCATCCCTGATGAAAAACACTAGATATAAGATTTCATTTGTTGATGGGATACTTGAACCTTTTGTTATTTTCATGTAGTAAACCTTTGGCGCATCGAGTCTTCTACGAGCAAAATAAAAATTAATCATTATTTAAAAAACACTACGATAAAAACGTTATATACGATTGTAAAGGACACTTGCAATATATTTTAAAACTTTCTCATTTTTTAATTGGTTAAGTGCTAACTAGTTCTCAAGAATTAATTATAATCATACGGTGTAATTGGAGAACTACCTCCATTATCCAACTACCCTACTACTTCAAGAAAAAATATTCAGCCTTTGTAGTAACCATTAAAAAAAAAAGTAGTATTACAACTGAAACACCAACTAAGAACTCAAAAAATATATAAACAATAGTGGAAGTTAAAGGTACGACATACTTCTACGTAAATATGTATGTAGAGAGCGGCTAAGACTACGGTAACTGTCTATTGTTCTGTGTTACAACTATGGAGAGGGGCGCGGTTATAGCCAAGCCAAGAAATAAACAATAAACAGATAAACAAAATAAATGTGATAATTCAAAATAAAAGTAGTAAATAAAAAACAAGAACATATAGAAGACAATGTGAGCGTACAGGGAAACATAACATCGGCCACACAGCTTAAGGGGACTATCACCACAGCCCCCACTGGCCGGGGAGGGGGGGCAGGGGGGTGGCCACACCAGCCCCCCTCCCTTGCCCTCTCCCCCCGCCCAGGTCAGGGGTTAAGTATACTTTTTTTTATTATTTTATATATTTTTAAGTATACGACTCTCCTATACTGGTATCCAAACCTTTTTATGCAGGACATGTCAAGTGGTGCCGAGGGGCCACAAGCAGCCACCCTCCTGCCCACGTAAGTACATGGCCTTTTTTATTATTTACTTTACTTATAAAGAGAACAAGTACATCGGGCCGAGTAGTTACGTGGTGGGACAGCCTGGGGTGGCCGCTCTCAGGGTCTGTCACCCAGAGGGGCCACCACCCCAGGCCTGGAAAGAAGTGGGGAGGGGGCGCCACCCCACCCCGGCACACGGCAGTCACACCACACCACACCACACACACGGCCACCCCACCACTTGTGTACGCCACAGCAATAGGTACACACCACATGAGTACACAGTGCCACGTGTACACAGCTGTGTATGTCGCGTGGAGAGTGTCACATATAAGATGCTGTGTAGAGTCACATGTGAACAGTGCTGCATATACAGTGCCACATGTACAAAGTGCCTCACAGACAGACATGGACACATGTACACCCCTGTGTGTGCCATGTGTACACAGTGCCACACATCCACAGGCGGCCAGGCCACGGGAGTGCCGGGGTGAAGTGAGGTGAGGTGAGGTGAGCCGTGCCACGTCTTGCTGCCACGTGTTGGTGGAGGCTGAGTGTGCCGAGGGGAAGGGGGGCCAGGGAGGAACAGGAGAGTAGGACAGCGCTATCATCTATTTACATCAACACTGCTGTATCACTTTCATTATCATTATTATTAATATTATCATTATTATAATTATTATTATTATTACTCACATAAGTTCACCACTGTACTTGACAACAAAGGGAAGACAAGACACCTAAGCAATGACACTGAAGTGAATATTTTTTATCCTCTCATTTGCATAGACATTGGAAAGAAGTGAATGATAGATATCAAGTAATAACTAAAATCAATAATAATATATATCTGGCGGGCATCCCTACAGAGGGTGTGGGGGGGAGGCTCATGCCACTACCGCCCTCGCGTAACCAAAATGATACTATGAGATAAATAAAGGTAACTAGAGAGCCTGGCTACTACTGGGGCCTGGCCCGGCGCAGGGGCCTGGTGGCGCCGGCCCGAGTGCAATGCAAACTTTACTTGGTTAGTACAGTACTGGAAGCTAGGGTGGTGTTAGGGTGAGGTGAGGTAGCGGGAGGCGTGACTAGAGCCAGGGGGCGCTACAAGCGGGGCTACGGTCGGTCAGAGTGAGGCGGCACCAACAAGTAAAGTTTGTCTCGCACGCAAGCTTGGCGCGAGGGCCAGGCGACCGGGGGGGTGGGGGCGGCCTGCCCAGGGCCGGCCCCGCCCCCCCAACATTATTGCTGGGGGCCCCGAGGCCGTCTTGTATGTGGCGGCTGCTGCGGTGGTGGGTGGCGGCGGGCGGGTCCGCTGGGGGCAGGGGCGGGGGCAGGACGGGGTGTGGGCGCTCAGAGGCCCACAGGGATGGGGTAGGTGGGCACGGTGAGGCCCTGCACCCCCAGCAGGTTGGACACGGAGTACCCCAGCGAGTTGGTCGTCGAGGTGGCGGCGGGCTGCGTGAACGCCACGCGCTTGCACCCGCTCACGTCCACACTACCAGCGCCGCCCACACCCACGCCCACGCCCGCATCAAGCCCGTACACGGCGCCATAGCCGGGCAGGCCCGCGGCCAGATGGCCCCCAACCATGCCACCCGCCGCTGCCGCTGCCGCTGCGCCCACCGTGGCCAGCCCGCTGAGGGACGCATGAGTCACCTGCGGCAGGCTGGTCAGCGGCACCTGTGACGAGGCAGCGGCGGCAGCGGCAGCAGCGGGAAGGGAGTATGGGGCGTAGCGGTAGGTGGCGAGCGGCGGCACCGGCGACACCATCACCAACTCACCGTAGCCGCCGCGCCCACCGCCGCGTCCACGACCCGCGCTGGCTGGCAACATCACCTCCTTCGGCTGCGCCTTCTTGCACTCCACCTGTGGGGCCGCATATTACTCCACACCAGCACCTCCACACCAGTCTACATACCACCACACCTACATTGCACTACAACACAAATGACCACTATGACACCACACTTGCACTGCACTACACACCACACTACATGTACATACCACCACACCTGCACTACAGCACACCACCCCACACTTTCACACTATAACACCATACCACACCACACTTGCAATCCACACACACCTTCGCACCACTAACAGTACCTATTACACCAACGCAGCAGTGTCACACATCACAATACCAGCATCAAACATCACAATACCAGCATCACACACCACAACATCAGCATCACTCATCACAACACCAGCATCACTCACCACAGTACCAACATCACTAATTACAATTCCAGCATTACTCATCACAACACAAACATCACTCATCACAATACCAGCATCATACACCACAACACCAGCATCACCAATCATAGTACCAGCATCACACACCACAACACCAGCATCACTTATCACTATATCAGCATTACACACCAGAACACCAGCATCATCCATTCCAATACCAACATCACACAACACAATACCAGCATCACACACCACAATGCCGGCATCACACATCACAACACCAGCATCATTCAACACAACACCAGCATCACTAATCACAATACCAGCGTGACACACCACAACACCAGCATCATCCAACACAATAGCAGCATCACACACCACAATACCAGCATCACACATCACAACACCAGCATCATACATCACAATACCAGCATCACACACCACAACACCCTGTCCCGGTGACGACTCACAGAGCTGCCTGGAACCACTGTCTGCCTCACTCCTTCTTCATTTCTGTAACATTCGCGGCCTTTCCTCTAACTTTCGCTCCGTTGAACACAACCTCTTCTCCTCTAAACCTCACCTTCTCTTTCTCTCTGAGACTCAGCTGTCTGAGGCAACTGACAGCAAACTCTTTTCTGTATCCTCCTACTTTCTCTATTCTCATTTCAAAGCCAAAGGTGGCTGTTGCGTATATGTACGCAACGATCTATCTTGCTCTCATGTTCCTGAACTTGATTCTTCTGAATTCTCTGCTCTCTGGCTTCGGCTGCCCTGTCATTCTCTGACTAAATATATCTGTGCTGTTTACTTATCTCCTAATTCTACTGACTATCAAAAATTCTTTGACTATCTTACTTCTACGATGGAACACATTCTATCCATTTCTCCTTTCTCTGAAATTTCCATTCTAGGAGATTTCAATGTTCACCACCACCTTTGGCTCTCCTCTCCTTTCACTGATCCACCTGGTGAACAAGCCTACATCTTTTCTATCCTTAATGACCTAGTGTACAGCACCCTACCCGTATCCCTGACCGCCTTGGACAGAGTTCCAACATACTTGACCTTTTCCTA
>JAGKTI010031913.1:262-12019 GCA_018397915.1 Birgus latro
TTATTGTTATTGTTGTTATTGCTGCTGCTGCTGCCGCGGCTATTGTATTAGCTTAGTTAGCTAGTGAGGCGTTATGCCCATTGTACACATTACATATTTGTCAATCGTAATCTGTACCTGCCATGTACAGCACTATACTGTAACACCACCATGTCCAGCGGCGCCTTGTGGTGCCTGTAGTTAATAAAGCTACAAACCTTTAAAAAAAAATTCACCCAACAACTGTACCTGTGGAATGAGTCAAGGTGGAACATCAACAGTGTCAATGTGAGAATTTGTACCAAATCACAATTTCATCCACCTAGCAATCAACCCATACACAACAGAAAGTTCATTTTAGCTGAAAATCAGTTAACAGCAAGTTTCGTACATAGAAGGTCGCCATTATTTCCTTAATAGTTGCCCTTTTTAACCTATACTTACGCCTAATAAAAAAGGGCTTGTCATCGCTGTCCTCGGTTGGAATCGCCGCAACTACCCGTTTGTCATTGGTGTCCTCGGTTGGGATCGCCGTGACTGCACACTGATAGCTATACTATTACAAAGGGCTCGTCGTCAATGTCCGTGGTTGGGATCATCGTGACTGCCCGTTTGTCATCGGTGTCCTCGGTTGGGATCACCGTGACTGCTCACTTAAAACTACACTTATTTCTACAAAGGGCTCGTCATCAGTGTCCACGGTTGGGATCACCGCGACTGCCCGTTTGTCCTCGGTGTCCTCGGTTGTGATCGCCGTGACTACGCACTTATAACTAATAAAGGTAAGTTGAGAATCCCTATGCAAACTTGGGCAGGTCACATTTTAACACCCTGCATGGGTGTGAACGCTCATGTGGCTTCTGTGTAATCTCTGGGAATCCTCAGGGAGGCCCACAGCTCGAGACACACCACAAGGTAATTCAAACACAGCCTCAAATCCCCTCTGCGGGGTCTTGAACTTCCCCCTTAACTTACGGTATATACAATATGTACAAGCCCTACACTTACGACTAATATGGGCTTGTCGTCAGTGTCCTCGGTCGGGATCGCCGTGACTCCTTATTTGTCCTCGGTGTCCTCGGTGGGATCGCCGTGACTGCACATTCGTCGTCGGTGTCCTCAGTTGGGATCGCCGTGGCTGTGCACTTATGAGCTACAGTACATATGTATGTACAGACCTTAGACATATTATGTCCTGTGGGGCCAACAAGCGAGACGTGAGATCTTAGCAGCATAGTACTGACTGGGAACCAAGCTAGTTCTTGCATTGCTCAAATCTCTTAGAATAACACAGTCTCATGGAACCCAGTGTACGTCAGATACCCACATTACCACTGCCCTGTCTCACACAACTCAGAGATTATGGGCGTGGATTCAAACGGCACAGGAAGGAAACTTTCCTGAATGGTGGTACGTCGACATTCATTACAGGAGTTCACAAAACTGTCTATTTCCTGTCCCATTCCTGGCCAGAAAAAGTCAGCACGGACACGGCCTTGGGTTTTCTTTTTGCCAATGTGACCTCCTGATGCTGAACAATGACCCCATTCTAACACTGCTTGGCGGTACTTCGCGGGAACGACAAACTGCAGTCGAACCTCGTCCTCGAGTGTTCGAGACTCACGGTAGAGCCGTCCTTGTTTGCGAAGGAACCTGGCTCGTCCACCCCGTGAATACTTGGTCACTTTACCCTTTTGCTTCTTCCGCACAACAGCAAGCGTCGGGTCAGATTGTTGTTCATGGACAACATCTTGACTACAAATCAGATCTTGCAGCAATGCAATAGCCACCGGGCCAAGCAACACAATTTGGAGCCGTGGCCATGGCTCGTGTCACTGCAGCCGAAGTCTGAGTAGTGACATCTACGGTGCAACTAAACTTGGCACCTATATGCTACCTATAATGAGGTCAAACATAAGGTTTTTGCATGACAACTGCAACTGTTGAACATGTGTAAAAGGGAGATGCTACCTGCATACGTGCCTCAGGAAACAATCTCACTGAACCGTGAATAAGCTGAGCTTGGATCTGTCTGCCTGTATATTCTTCAGGACGAACAAGACTCTGCCTGACAGTACAACCTGAGGAACAATTGTCTCTCAGAACATTTACAGAAACACCTCCCACAAACCCTGGCTGAACAAGGAAGGCACTGTTACCTGTGGGAGGGCCTGTGGAGGAAGCGGCCAGCCATTGATAAGGATGCATGGCACACAACTCTTCAAATCTGACAGAACTAGATGCCTGAGGAGTTGTACCTGAACTAGGTGCATGAGAAGTCGTACTTTGACTAGGTGCATGAGGAGTTATACTCACCATCTGGGGAGCAGGAGCATTGACGACCTGTGGAGGAGAGTTCACCATCTGAGGGGGACTAGTGAACTGTGAAGGAGGACCTGTTCTGGTGGGGACGGCACCATTGTGTGCCTGTTGGGGAATGAAGGCTGCATTTGCCTCCTGCTTCCGATACACTGGGGCTGGTGCTGAAAAAGTTTGTCCCTTGCGTGGCTGATACTGCTGCTGCCTAGGGTACTGTTGCTGGTTAGAGTACTGCTTGTGCTTCTTCCAGTCAGGTTTCTGTGTATTCTGCCCCTGGTCCTTCTGCAGTTTGTTTGGACCTTGGCCATTATTCTGAGAACGGCCTTGATGCTGGGGTTCAGTCTTGGATTGCTTACCAGACTTAGCAGTATCTTTCTTATTCCATGGCTGTTGCCTACGAGTTTGGTACCCGTACGCAGTAAAGAAAGCATCAGCCTTTTCCACCATTTGGTTTGCATCCTTCACTTTGGTCATCTTGAGCTGGGCCATAAGCTCAGTAGGCCACGATTTTTCCAGCTGTGTGTGCAGCACAAGGTCGATCATTCCATCTCGCGTGCTGGGAGTCTCGTCCTTCTCCATCCACTCGCCTAAGTATGCCGTGAGACAGTCAAGGAACTGAACAGCTGTCTCCTTTTCCTGGAGACGTTCCTTCATGAACTGATTCCTAGCATGATCAACAGTAAGACCGTACGCTTTGATGAGTGCGGTCTTCATCATCTCGTACGTGAGATTATCTCCGCGAATTCTGTGGAGAATGTCGAGGGCAGGGCCCTCAAACAGGCTAAGGAACTGAAGCCGCTTAGCTGCCTCATCCAGATCGTACAGCTTTGCCATGTCTTCGAAACGAGCTATAAATGGCTCGATTCGCTCGCCTTCCTTGTAAGAAAGAAGCTTGAGACATGGAGTTGCTAGAAAAGGTGCTGAGAAAGCGCTAGCAGAGCTTGGGTTAGCTGCACCCGATGTAGCTGAAGCCAAGGAGTCTCGCTTCAGCTTCAGCACTTCCAGCTCGTGTTTTTCGCGTGCCTCACGCTCGGCACGCTCATGTTCACGTGCTTCGCGCTCGTGTTCACGTGCCTTGTCACGCTCCTCCCGCTCCTTATCTTTCTGGCGCTCCTAGTATTCGCGTTCCTTTTGACGTTCCTCATATGCACGTTGTTCCATCTCATGATCGCGCTGAATTTTCCGCTCTTCACGGGCAGGCAGCTTTCTCGCGTTGCTGCTCATAATTACAGCGCGACAGGACATAATCTCGAATTTCCTGGGGGGTAGTAAGACCCATATCCTTGGCTTCTTGGAGGTATGTACTCTCCATGATGCTCAGATTGAGACTGAGTGACTAAAGTAAGAGTGAGTGAGTAATTTGGTATTAATTCCAAGCTAGGAATTTATCCTGGCGAGGTCGCCAGATGTCAGGGGGAAATGTAATTCAAGAGGAAAATGTAATATTGTATAATTGGAGTATACAATGTATAGCTATGTGTGCTAGGAATGACTACCGAGCCATTTATTAAGAGAGAATAGACTCGTGAAATCAAGTGGCGATTTCACTTTTATGCTGGCTTACTTCGCCAATTCTCTAGAATCGAGAATTTATAGACTTTCTCAACGGTACACAGCAGAGACTAGACGCTCAAGTAGGTTGTAATATTGTACCGTTGGCCTCTGAGAAAGTTAGTTTCTCCCCTTAACATTCAAAAATAATAATAACAATAATAAACAGGATCTTGGCTGAGCCAACCTCCTAGCTAGCACAACGGATTTAAGGATTAATACCCAAAAGCTGGCTTAAGTACCAGTCGTGATTAATATAAAGAGTTGTGCTAACGTGGAGTAGCAAAAGTGTACTAAATATGTGGGGAAATTAAACACGACTGTTACATCTAACAAAGCTCATGAAAACGAACTGTAAATTTATTGAATACAAGAAAATAAATTTACGTTGCATGACTCCAATTCAAATCAAGAAAGGGAAACGCACTCACTCAAACACTCAGACAAATAGCTAAAAAACCCAAAAACTTATGCCTAGGAAAACAAAAGAAAATACTGATCCGTATAGGTGAGACCGTGCTGCTGTCGATCACCAAGCTGGTGGGGCTTCGGGAATTCACGCCAACACAAGCTGAGATTTGAAATCGCTAAGAAACGTGATCACTCGAGCTTTCGTAAGCACAACCCGCACGCACCGTGACTAGAAGCAGACTGACTCTGTCTCCGAGTGTCTGATGCAAGGGTGTGAGAAAGGGCGTGGCCGGGCAACGACCAGGGAGGCGGAAGCGATAATTCAGAAATTATTGCTCAGAGGAATACACAGTCTGCACATAAAAACAATCACTCACGAAAGAATGACGAAAAGTTTGACAACTTGATGCGAATATAAGTACGCGAGCGGACGGTTGAGAGAATGAACGAAATCTCGTGCAGTTCAGAATCATTCGTTGCTCCCGCAAAATCACTCGGTCACAATTTACGTTACATAATTTTACGATGTAGAAAATTCGTGACAAGCTGCAGGTATGGATGGGTGTGCTGTGGAATGTCTGAAATGTGGTGGAGCGACTATTGTTGACTGGTTGGTAAGATTGTTGAATGTGTGCTTTGTGCAAAGTATGGTGCCAATTGACTGGGCAAGTGCTTGTGTGGTCCCATTGTATAAAGGTAAGGGTGATAAGTATGAACGTACTAGCTTTAGAGGTATAGGTCTGTTGAGTGTGGTAGGTAAGGTGTATGGTAGAGTGGTAATTAAGAGAGTTAGAGAGGGTACAGAGGGAGTGATTGGTGATGAGCAGTGTGGCTTTAGGAGAGGGAGGGGATGTGTGGATCAGGTGTTTGCTGTGACCCAGGTGTGTGAAAAGAATTTAGCGAAAGGCAAGGATGTGTTTTGGGCATTCATGGATATAGAGAAAGCATATGATAGAATTGATAGGGAGGCTTTGTGGAATGTTTTAAGACTGAATGGGCTTGATGGCAGGTTACTAAAATTAGTGAATAGATTTTATGTAAATAGTAGAGCGTGTGTGAGAGTGGGAAATACTGTGAGTGACTGGTTTCCCGTGAGAGTGGGGTTGCGGCAGGGATGTGTGATGTCGCCTTGGTTGTTTAATATTTATATGGATGGTGTTGTAAGGGAGGTGAATGCAGGAGTGTTAGATGGAGGACTGAGTATGGTGAATGATGGTAAAGACTGGAATCTGAAGCAGCTGCTGTTTGCAGATGATACTGCACTGTTGGCTGATTCAGAGGAGGGACTGAGACAGTTGGTAGAGGAGTTTGGAAGGGTGTGTGAAATGAGGAAACTGAAAATAAATGAGAATAAGAGTAAAGTGATGAAGTGTACGAGGTTGATAGATGGTAGGAGGATGAATATAGTTTTGAATGGTGAGTTGCTTGAGGAGGTTGAGTGTTTTAAATATTTAGGGTCACATGTTGCTGCGGATGGAAGAATAGATGCAGAAGTGAAGTTTAGAATGAATGAAGTTGGAAAGGTGCTGGGGGGAATGAAAAAAGTGTTTGGATGTCGTTCACTCAGAATGGATGTAAAGAGAAGGCTGTATGAGGGTGTTGTGGTACCGACTGCATTATATGGGGCTGAAACATGGAATATGGGTGTAGCAGAGAGGAAAAGTTTGAATGTAATGGAGATGAGGTGTCTGAGGAGTATGTGTGGAGTGATGCGTATGGATCGAGTGAGAAATGATGAAGTGCGAAGGAGAACTGGATTTGTTTGGGAGATGGCTGATCGAGTTGAACAGAGGGTGTTGCGATGGTTTGGGCATATGGAGAGAATGGATGATGAGCGATTGGTGAAAAAGATAACTAGATCTGATGTGAGAGGTGTAAGGCTGAGAGGAAGACCACGAATAGGATGGATGGACAGTGTGAAGAGAGCGTTGGATGTGAGACGGTTGTCTGTGGAGCAAGGAAGAGTGGCTGTGCGTGATAGAAATGAATGGAGAGAAATTGTGAATGAATAAATGATGACAGCCTTGAGGGGATATTCTCCTGCATTTTGTCTGATCAGCTGATCATGTCAGGTGCAGGTTAAGAGGCTGGATCCATTATGATGTGGCAGGGGTAAACCAGCTTTGCTGTCGGACCCTGCTGCGGATGTCACTGACTGCACTGCGTAGTTGACCCTCGTGCGGTGTGGTGCGGTAAGGATCTTTTCCTTCTCCCCTTTAGGGCTAAGATGCGAATGAATGTGTATGAGTGGATGAGTAAATTGGTAGTGTGTTGACCTGTCTCGGCTACCTCCCTTTTTCTTGGGAGAAGCAGCCTAGATATATAGATAGATAGTTGGCCATTTTCCAGTAGGTTGTATCAGAAATTTGCTGGCCGAAAATTACTCCGTTTAAACACCGTTTTCAGTATATACACGTATTGATACCAGTTCGGTACATAGATACATATGTTTATCGTGCTGACATTTTTTGACCACTGTGTCCTTGGGATTGACCTGAGTGGGCTGACCATTAAGTAAAGGGCACACCGTCACCTAGACAGGCTTCATTTGACACCTAAATTGTCAAAACAGGTTCATATCCGTGGTCTGTCAAGGGCAAACGATCGAACCAGCGGGCGAATTAGGGGGTTAAAAAAGCATTATCTCTAAGTTAGCCAAGCTCTAGTTCATGGTTTAGAAAATCAGTTTAAATAACAAGGTAAGAGATGCAGGTTATTGGACAAATCATTCTAACCTCATATCCATATCAGTATCTGAAATATATTGCATTGGTTCATAACATTCAAGTCTGCCGCTCAGAAGTGTCGACTTCCCGGACCAGAGAAGTGATTGAGTCAGCAAACCCTTTTCTATATCCTCCTACTTTCTCTATACTCATTTCAAAGCCAAAGGGGGCTGTTGTGTATATGTACACAACAATCTATCTTGCTTTCATGTTCCTGAACTTGACTCTTCTGAATTTTCTTCTCTCTGGTTTCGGCTTTCCTGTCATTCCCTGACTAAATATATCTGCAATGTTTGCTTATCCCCTAATTCTACTGACTATCAAAAATTCTTTGACTATCTAACTTCTATGATGGAACACATTCTATCCATTTCTCCTTTCTCTGAAATCTTCATTCTAGGAAATTTTGATGTTCACCACCACCTTTGGCTCTCCTCTCCTTTCACTGATCCACCTGGTGAACAAGCCTACATCTGAGGCGTCTCATTGACGTACGGGTACGTTGCAACGTTTTGTCATGGGTACACCCATCGACGTACCAGTACGTTGCGCAATTGCAAAGTTCATAATTTGCATAATTTTCAAATCACGCGCTTGATCTTTGGTACGTAGATGCAGGAGACCCTCCCCTATCTGTCACCAGGCGGGGACACTCGGCAACCCTGCGCGACCTGCGCACGGCCTTGTCTCGGTCACTCACCTATAAGCAGTGACACAGGTCAGACATGGCACGCCAAGGTCTCTCTGAGCAACAAATACAAACCGCCCTGGATGCCTTCACAGGAGAAAGTGATTCGCCCCTTGATAACGAGGTGGCGGATAAAGATTATGTCCAGCCAGAGGAGGAGGAAAGTAGCAGCAGTGATGAGGAGGTCCCGTCCCTGAGGAAGCGGCGCTACGTGACTTATCAGGCCTCTAGAGAGGGCCAGCCTGCACCAAAACAACATGCAACCACCTCTCTCCAGCCCCTACGTGATGTGGAGCCCGACAGCGAGGACGAGGACGAGGACAGAGCCGTGGGACGTGCTGTCATGTGGTACAGCAGCGAGCACATCACTCATCGTGGCCCCAAGCGGACAGCACGTTGATCACTAAGGTATGGGCCTAGTGTTTTGTTTGGGGAGGGGTGAAATGGTGTGGAGGGAGTGGGAAGTGAAATTGAAAGTGTGGTGGCGGGAATTGAAAGGGAGAGTGGCGGGAGTGAGTCATCGCGCTCACGTGATGTGAGGCAGCAGAGCCATTACATGGGGCGAGGGAGTGTGGTGAATCACGTGGTGTGGTGATGGAGCGGGAAGGCGAGATGGAGTCCCTCCCCAGCATGTCTTATGCTCCCCAATATTCCGGAATTTCCTCAGCACAGCCCCCTGTTGTTCCCCAAGGCCGTAAGGGGAAGGGAAAGAGAAGGATAAAGGCCAAGGGAAGAGGAGCACGAGTGGGAAAGCCCTCCACACTCCTCTTCCCCAACCTCCCCCACCAGCATCTCCTCCCCACCCCGACAAAAGCATCAATGGGGACTATGGGGGCGACGCTAATATGAGCTGGAATTGGGAAGATGGGAGCGATTTTGTTCCCATCATTCACCCCTTCACTGAGGAGGGGCGCACTGGCTGCACAGCTCCATGTATTCTCCCTGGCTTCACCTGGCTGGATTTTTTCCACCTGTTCTTCAGTGAGGGTTTTGTGGAGCAAAAAAACCGATTTGCAAGCAGCCAGCACCGTGAGAGTGAACGCCTGGGCACAAGGAGCAGGCATTCCCTTATACTGTATATGATTACCCTGTCTCCCTGGCAGAGATGTTCGTATTTTTTGCCCTGGTTCTTTTGATGGGTATTTTGCGGAAAAACAGAATTCCATCATACTGGACTATTAACCCTCTCATGCAGACACCTATCTTTGGCAAGGTCATGAGCCATAATCGGTTTCAGCAAATTCTCAGCCTCCACTTTTACGATGCTGATGATGTTGCAAATGCAAGTAACACGGAGAAGATGAGGAGAATTAGGCTGGTTTTTGATCAACTATGGCAAACATTCCCTATAGAGACCTTGTCACAGACGAGAGTCTCGTGTTGTGGAGAGGTAATATTTCTTTTTGCCAGTGTATACCCAGCATAAGGCACCGTTTTGGGTTCAAGATCTTTGTTATGTGTGACTGTAGGGCTGCTTATGCGCAAGACATAGTCTTGTATACCGGTGCACAGACAGACATAATAGAATATCGGAGTTGGACTGTGTGGAGCAGTGGTAAAGACTATGATAGAAGAGTACCTTCATCGTGGTCACGACCTCTACCTGGATAACTGGTACACTAGCCCTCTTCTCGATCTTTATCTACTCCTGCATGACACGGGCCTCTGTGGTACCGTCAAGGTGAACCGGCGTCATATGGTCAAGATGGGGTGGAAACTGGACAAAAATTAGGTGGTGTTCTTCAAGGCTAACAACATCCTAGCAACAGTGTGGAACCACAACAGAGAAGTCTGCCTCTTGTCCACGGTTCACTGCCCATTGATGCACAGTACAGAGTCCGTGGATTACCGCAGCAAAAGGAGGCGCTGAATCTGGAAACCTGAGTGTATCCTTGATGATAACATCAACCTGAGGTTGGTGGACCAGTCAGACTCCATGATATCGTGTGTAGAGTGTGCCAGGACCACGATGAAGTGGTACAAGAAGCTCTTCCTACACCTGCTCGATATAACTGCCCTCAATTGCCACAATCAGTATGCCATGGCAAACCTTTGATGGGTTCGTGAGGGAGCTTGGCCGTGAGATTATAGCCCAGTATGCGGTCGAGAGAACACAGCAACGCCCACGCACAGTCCCTACCGCCCAAACTCCCCTGAGAATTTTTGCGTGTTACTTTGCCACTCCTATCCCTCCCCAGCCAAACAGACCTAGGCCCCAACATAGGTGTCATGTGTGTTCAAGTTCTAGAGTGAGACCCACCACCCAGAGAAAAGACACCCAATATAAGTGCGTTGAGTGTGACGTGGGTCTGTGCATTCACCCTTGCTTTGAGAATATCACACCTAAATACACTTCTGATATGGTGTGATTGCGATATGACGCTCATTCTCATGAAAATATGCGACATTCAGACGCTCAGTGTAATAATAAGGCCCGTAAATATGTAAATAGTAGTATAAAGTGGAAATGTGTGTAATGTAAGTGGAAAATTATTATGTAAGTGGATAAATAGAATCTAAGTCAAAACATTTCTAGCGAGTGTATAAAGATGCGATATTCCAACGCTCAGTGTAATAAATAAGGCATGTATATATGTAAAAAGTTGTATAAATTGGAAACGGGTATAATGTAAGTGGAAAAGTAATATGTAAGTGGATAAACAGAATCTAAGTCGAAGCATTCCTAGCGAGTGTGTAAAGATGTGATATTCTTACGCTCAGTGTAATAAAGGCATGTATATATGTAAATAGTAGTATAAAGTTGAAACGGGTGTAATGTAAGTGGAAAAGTATACTGGAAGTGGAGAAATAAAATATAAGTTGAAACACGAGTGGTAGCGATTGCGCTTCCTACATGATTATGTGCTACCATTACGCTAAATATCATCGTAAGGAATGTAAATATGTGAAAGCATTTACACTGGGTGAAAAATGGTATAATGTCATCGAAACAATAACATGAAAGTATAAAAAACGTAATGTATGTTGAAAGAAGAGTCATAGCGAGTGCGCTGAGTATGCAAGTATGTGCTATCATTATGCTAAATATCATCGTAATGAATATAAACAGCTGAATACTTTTACATAAAGTGAAAAATGGTAAAATATCATTGAAACAGTATTATGAAGGTAGAAGAAATGATATGTTTCCCGAAACAAGAAGCTTAGCGACTCACGTTTGACTGACGTGACCAAACTCGCTATGCGTGCTCAATGGAACAATGCTTATTTTTCATATACATCTCATTGAAAACCATTATATTGTTGTTGTGATTGCTTATTAGTTCCAAAACAATAAATGTAGACCTGTTGTTCGTTGTTTCTCCCAAAATTACATACCATAGAAAACGAGAGAGCCAGACACATCAGTGACAAATACAGTACCTGCACCAGGGAGGCTTACCTGTTCTGACCACTTATGGACCCAGGTAACCACTTTCTTGGTGATTTTCCTTTGTTTCTCAAGAAAATCGGATGTTTTAGCCAAAAATATTTTTTCCCAAAATAGCTCGGAACTGCAGGTATCGGAGGGGGGAAATCTGTCGGGACATGATGGGTTAATAACCTTGAGCAGCTTGTACAGCACCCTACCCATATCCCTGACTGCTTTGGAGAGAGTTCCAACATACGGTGCTTGACCTCTTCCTAACAACTAATCCTTCTGCTTACACTGTTAATCTTTTCTCTCCCTTGGGCTCCTCCGATCATAACCTTATTATCTTAACCTGTCCTATCGCTCTGGTACGGCCTATGGACCCTCCAAAGGAACGCCATCTGTGGGAATTTGGAGCTGCGGATTGGGAGGCCCTCAGGCGGTACTTCTTTGATTGTCCTTGGAATGATTAATGCTTCCATGACCAGGAGCCATCTGAGTGTGCCTTGCGCATTATGGAGGTTATTTCCTTGGGCATGGAAGCATACATTCCCTTCTCATATCCTCTGACTAATGCAAGAAAGCCTTGGTTTAATCACGCTTGTTCTAATGCTGTCCGCAACAAGGAGAGGGCCTATAAGAGGTACCGGAGCCAACCCACCACTGAATCTCATCTTTTTTTATATTTCTGCCCGAAATCATGCTAAGTC
>JAGKTI010031914.1:0-12019 GCA_018397915.1 Birgus latro
TGTGTGTGTGTGTGTGTGTGTGTGTGTGTGTGTGTGTGCATCTGAAGAAAGTTCTGTGTTATACACTCGCTCACCACTTCGAAATAGTAAATGTGATACAAGTGAGAGCGAAGCAGTAACCAACATTCATATATCTGGTAACTGTATGAGAAGGATGGGGATGGAAGAGGGAAGGGTAGGAACTATCAACTCCCCCAGCCTTACTCCTCCCTTAACCTCTCCCCTCCCACTCAGTGGTACCAGACATGTGAGTGTCTGGCTACTGCATCACTAGTGGTTGTCTCACACATAAAGGTCCGAACTAGCTGGCAGGTGTATAAGGCAAAACTTTCCATGGCTGTACATGTATTTACCTATTTGTAGTATACAGGAATTGAGCTAAGCTCATGTTGCCCTGTCTCCATATCTACATTCATCTAATCTAGTTTTAAATACATGATTGTTTTTCGCCCGCACCACCTCTTCATCTAAGTCATTCAAATATTAATGTTTCTGTTTGGGAAACTGAACCTTTTGAGATTATTATGACATCTACTTTTCCTCAACTTGAAGCCATGACCTCTTGTTCTTCATCATCCAACACAAAAAGATCCTCTCTATCCACCCTTTCCAATTCTCTTACATTTCTAAATATCGTGATCAAGTCAGCTCTTTCCCTTCTCTTGCGCAGTGTTGGTAACTTCAGTTTTTCCAATCTCTCCTTGTAGGTGAGTTCCCTTAAACGTGGTATCATCCTCGTTGCCATCCGTTGAACCCTCTAGTCTTGGTCTTATCATGGTCACTATCAACTCCCTCAACATTTCCTCATCCATATAATTAAAAAACACTCTCATGTTAGTCAATAATCTATAAGTTCCCCCAATGATTTTGTTTATATGCTTTTTTGGTGACAAGTCATCCCGAATAATCACTCCCAAGTCTTTCTCATCCTTTCTTTTACTAATTATCTCATTGCCCATTTTATATGTCCAGTGTGGTCTTCTTTCACTTATTCCCATTTCTAATACATGACACTTTTTGGAATTAAAGTCCATTTTCCAAGTCTGGCTCCAGCTGTGGAGTTTGTCCAAGTCCTCTTGCAGTTCTTTACAACTATCAATACATTTAATATGTTTCATAATTTTAGCATCATCTGCAAACATACTCATGTAACTATTCAAACCCTCTGGCAAATCATTTGCATATATCAGAAACATTATAGGGGCCAGGACAGATCCCTGGGGTACTCCACTAGTCACATTTCTCCATTGTGAAACCTTGTCTTTCATAACTGTTCTCATCTGCCTCCCTATCAAATAATCTTCCATCCACTTTAATAGTTTCCCATGCACTCCTCCAAAGGTCTTCAACTTCTACAGTAGCCTCCCATAGGGCACCCTGTCAAATGCTTTCTCAAGATCCAGATAGACAGAGACTGCCCATCCCTCTCTCTCCTGTATGACATCTAGTACCCTACTGTAGAAACTTAATAGGTTAGTAACACATGATCTTCCTTCCCTAAAACCAAACTGTCTTGGTGTTATCACTTCGTTTTCTTCTAAATACTTTATCCATCTTTTTCTAATAATTTTCTCACAGATTTTACAAACAATACTAGTAAGTGACACAGATCTATAATTAAGTGGATCCTTCCTATCTCCTCTTGAAGATTGGCACAATACTTGCTCTTTTCCAATCTTTAGGTAACTGTCCATTTTCAAGTAAGGTCTTGATGATGACATAAACTGGCCACACTAACTGGTCGGCACATTCCTTCAGGATCCATCCAGCTACACCATCTGGTCCCATTGCTTTTCTCACATCCAAATCCTTCATCAGCTGTAGCACCTCATTCATGTCAACTGTAATTTCGGCCATTCCCGTCAGCCTGGGTTCCATTTCAGTCTCCCTAAATTCATCTTCTAATACATAAACTGACTACAGCTTGTTGTTCATTATTTCACACAAGTCTTCCTCTCTTTCGTACGTTTCATCTCCATCCCTCAGTCATATTATACTGTCCGTAACTTTCATTTTGTCATTTACAAACCTATAAAATAGTTTGGGCTCTTTTTTACAGTTAGATACAATATCTTTTTCGTATTTCCTTTCCTCTTCTCTCCGTACCCTTACATATTCATTTCTTACCTGCTTGTACTCCTCCCAAGCCCTTTCACTATACAGTAGGCGCGGAATGTATTGATGTTTTTTTGCCAACATCATTCTTTTTCGCGTTAAGTGAAGTAGGGTCAATACTACCCTTCCCTGTGATGCGAAATGAGCTGACGCTTTTTCAACGGGAGCTGGCAACCCTGCTTGATAGGATTGGCACCACAGGAGAAGGCTCAGTAATGTTTGGGCAGCCACAGGAGGAGGATTGTCTCTGTGTGTGATGCACCACGAGGGCATGTTTTGACTCAAATAACACAGTTATTTGGTTACCTACCACATTCTCATCAAGCCTAAAGTAACCACAAGCAAGGACAAACGTGTGGAAGTGATTACTTTATACAAAGCTGGCCACAAACTCCCATTTATTGCAAATCAGATGGTGTTAGACTGAGGACAGTGCAAAGACTGGTGAAGCAGTTCAAGGACAGTGGGGAGGCCATTCCTCCCACTCCACTTCCCAAGCCTGGGAGACCTTGTAAGACAACCTTCAGGACCCGTCAGCTGATCTCAAGGCAAGTTAGCAAGTATCCAAGGCTAACAGCACGGGATTTAAAAGAAAAGAACCCACAGTTGCTGGCAGATGTGTCTGTCAGAAGTGTGCAGCAGCTGTTGCATGACGATCTGGGCTACAGGTCTTTTTGTGCTCGTAACAAACCACTGCTAACTGCACTTCAGAAGAAAAAGAGAGTAAATTTTTGTAAGAATATCTTGCCTGGAGTGAGGAGCAATGGAAAACTGTGCTTTGGAGTGATGAGTCAACATTTACTGTCACTGGTACCCCTTCATCACGAGTGTACCGCAAACCAGGCAGTGACCCCATGGATCCTAAGTACACTTCCAAGTTTGTTAAATACCCAGCCTCACTTATGGCTTGGGGCTGCTTTACATATTATGGTGTTGGTAGGTTGGTAATTCTACCTGCAAATGAAAAAGTGAACCAGAACAATAATTTGGAGCTCTTATGTGATGTTTTAAGAGACTCTTTTGATAAAACCAAGGCAAGAGTATTTATGCAAGATTCTGCCCCTGCACATGTTGCAAAGTCAGTGAAACAGTGGCTAACAGACTATGAGGTTCCCTTTATTCGAGATTGGCCCAGAAACAGCCCAGATATCAATCCCATTGAGAATTTATGGGCGCACATGAAGCGGCAGCTGCGTAGTATGGACACATCATCTTTGCCTAAACTTGAGGCTGCATCTATGGAGCAGTTTTAGTCCGTCTGTTCTGCAAAACTACGCCATCAGTCTCCCCAGACGGCTTAAGAAGATAATAAAGGTGAAGGGGAACGCCAGTAAATACTAAATTCAATGGTGAGTGTTAATTTATTTGTTTCTCCTTGCTAACCACAAGAATGTTTTCTTTTTTTAAGATGGCGTCAACACTTTCCGCGCGTACTGTACCTTCTTCTCACTTTATTCCATGCTTTTTTTCTTGCCTCTTGTGCCATCCTATATCTGTTGTTAAACCATTCTTTCTTCCTTTCCATAGCTGCAGAAAATTTTGGGACATACTTAGTAACTCCTGTTTTATATACTTCTGTCAAAAACTCATATTTCTCATCAACATTTGTGATCATATTAATTTTACTCCATTCTACATTTTGGAAAAAGTTCCTCAGGAATGCAAAGTTTGCCTTCCCATAATTATATCTATTTTCTCTGTGTTTTTCATCTCTTTCTCCTTCCCTTACTCCTACCACATCCATCTCAATTACCAGATGATCACTTTTACCAAAGGGGCATTGGTAGGTTATGTTCCTCGCATCATTTGGGTCCTTTGTGAATACTAGGTCGAGCCTGGATGGTTTGTCATCACCCCTAATTCTTGTGTTTTCTTTGATCAATTGGGTTAACATGTTTTCCATCACCAATTCCATTAATTTATTTCCCCATGATTCCTCATTGTTCCCAGCATCCATACTTTCCCAATCAACTTCTCTACAGTTAAAATCTCCCATTAATACTGTTCTATTTCTTCATTCAATTAACATTTTCAGCCTAATAATGGATTCTCTTATTAACTGTTCGTAATCTTCCTTCGTCCATGCCCTAGTTTTGGGGGGCATATAAAATACTATTACCTGTATATCTATTTTTTCTCCATAACTGTCCTCTATTGCAACTTCCAAAAGTTCAGCCATGGTATTTTCAATTTCTATATTCTTTGTTCTTAGGTCATTACGGGTTAATGTCATTATACCTCCCACAAACTTACCTTCTCTGTCCTTCCTCCACATGTTATAATTGTTCCATCCAAATAATTTTGTATTGACATCTCGGGGCAATTTAGTCTCTACCAAGCAAACAATTTCAGGTTTATTTTCATTTATATAATCTCCAATTTCCCCTTTCTTAGATATTAACCCATCTACATTACTGCACATGATACTCAGATTTGCTTCACTGTTTTTATATTTACTCGTTCTTCTCTTTTTCATATTCATATCCATCCCCCTTGTTTCCTTCACATCTAGTTCCTCACATACCACTTCCTTACTTTCAAATCCATCACTCTCCAAAAAAAAGTTTTATATTTTTCCTCTGTCCCCCTGTCATTTTTTTTCCTTTACTTGGTCCTTCAAAGATTTTAAAACTTCTCTTTCTTCTTCATTCAAATCTTTTCTTACTATAATATTTTCCATCCCTGCCTCTTTACTTAGTTTTCAGGTCACCTTAAGTATATCATTTACTACACCTTCTGATGACATCTTAACCCTAATTGGTCTTGCTTCCCCTTTCTTATATGGCCCTATCCTCCTTACTTCCTCAGTTTCTTTTTCCCACTTGTCTCCTTCGGGATCGATCTTGCCCAATATTTTCCTCACCTGATTTGAGTCTCTTTCGAGTCTCACAGACCTAACTTTTTCTTCCTCCTCCTTGTTTCCAAATATTACGACACATCTGTTCCCTTCTACTGTTTCTCTCACTATTTTCTCTTTTTTCTTCACTATTTTCACTTCATTTTCTTCCATTTTTTCTTGTGTGTGTGTGTGTGTGTGTGTGTGTGTGTGTGTGTGTGTGTGTGTGTGTGTGTGTGTGTGTGTGTGTGTGTGTGTGTGTGTGTGTGTGTGTGTGTGTGTGTGTGTGTGTGTGTGTGTGTGTGTGTGTGTGTGTGTGTGTGTGTTCTGATAACTGCATTTATAGTATTGTTTAGGTTGTGAAAGATTTTATAGTTACATAGGAGGAATGGATCCTGTGATGAAACAATGAGTTGTGTCCCTCTCATGTTCATGTGGTCCTTGTTTGACAGTATGCCAGGTTTGTTTCTAGGTGAAAGCAATCTGTATTTTTTACCTGTGCACATCCTGTTATTGTTCTTCAAGCTTTGTTTTGTATATTCTGATGCTTTTCCATGTCTGGTCATTAAAGGTAAGCCAAATTTCAGCACAGACAATTCACTCTCAAACCCGTGGTCCCTGACCTGACATAAAACAACCAACTTTAATACATACCTCCGATTGGCATTTTCACCTCCAAAGACCTTATCTGTCCTGACCCAACCTGGTTTCTTCCTTCAATTTCAAAGTAATATGTCTGGCCAGGAGACAGATTGGTAATAAGTCCCTCTACATCATTAGGACCAAAACGTCGTTCATATGTAGTAGCTGAGCCCTGTAATGAAAAGAAAAGCATGTACCAAAACATTTAAGTACTCCTACAAAAACCACTCATCAACTAACCTGACCTCACTGAAAGGCTCCCAACTGAATTATGCCTTTGTGGCCTTTGGTCATCCTTGGTTGGAATCTTGTACTGCTGGTACTTAAATAATGTACTCAACATTATCATTACTGCACAAATTATCAGTATACTCCAAACTGAATAAAGCGACTGTTATAATTATGACAGCATTTTCATTATTAAATCAGATCTTCACAAAGTTATACATGAATAATATTCAATATACCTGGTACTGTACTAAATCACATAAAGTCTACAATGTGTGCTGGCAAAAATACTGTTTATAATAAGTGAATCATGCTTCTAGTTTATGACTGACAGGTTAAGGAGTAACAAACACTCACTTCTGACTTCAACACAACTTTATAATAAAACTGGGGCTGCTGTAAGTGAGGAATATATGATTCTTCATCAGCAATTATCATGTGAAACAACTCTAAATGAAACATTGTACCCGTAATTTTGCCTTCTTTATATAGGCTCCCACATCCCTGTATGCATTGGCCTTGGTCACATAATGGCAGCTCTCCATGCTGCTTCATCTTTAGCAGTGTCTCTATTCAGTAACTTATTCCTGAGGTCACACTCTATGGCCTCATCCAGGTCTTTTTTTATCTGCCATTCACACTTCTCATCCTCCGCACCCAACTGCCGTCTTCCATCACAAACAAACCATCTCAATCTACCTATTCTCATTGCAACACTCATACTGTACATTCAAGTCCCAACCTTACTCTCAACTCTTCATTTGCAATCCTAACCTCCCCCTGGGTCTGTCATTAATGATGCAGTACACATCCCTTTAACCATTATCATCTCTCCAATCTCCACATATGAGACTCCAACTATCCTCTTTCTTTACAGCCAAAGTCTCACTACCCTACAGCATTACACTCCTAACACATGTTGTATACAACAATCCCTTACCATGGGAAGAGAGACCTCTCAATGTCAGGAAAGCAACAGCTCCCTGAATTTCTTCCAACCACTCCTTACCCTTTCTACCGAGCAAACTCCAACCTCCAGCATATGACACATCCCCCAAATAACAAACTCCTTCACACACCCAAAAGACTCTCTAGCAAGGTGAATCCTTTCTTGCCTCTCAACTTCTGCCTGCTCTCCCCAACACACAGCACTCACAAAATCAGCATTATTTTGCAGCCAACCTCTAAAACCACTACATCTCTTGTGTACTCATTTATCACAAACAATGCACAAGATAGAGCTACTTCTCACACTCATGTGGAAAACTGTACATGGCCACTCTCCCTCTGGTTGTTAAACAGTACCACTGCCCTAGATATCATCATTTGTTATATCTGAGCTTATTCAGAAACCCTTGTATTGTACCCCATTCCATCTCTCCACCTCCTAAATCTTTCCTTTGCCCCCTCTTATTCTCTGCAATAAACACCATGGCATCAGCATACCCTACAACACCTCTCATGGTAGTCCATTACTAAGGTCACGGGAGAGTTTCAAGCACTATGATAAACAGTAAGGGGCTCAAAACTTACCCTTGATGCACACCAACATTCATGGAAAATTCATCACTCATACCTCCATTCACTCGCCAAGGTGCAAAGACCCACATCCATTGCCATAATAACTCTAACTCGTCACTCTTCTTTCCCAAGCTTTCTCATTGCTCACTTCACCTCCCTTGTAACTCTGTCAAAGGGCTTCTCCAAATCAACAAAAACAAATTACACCTCCCTATTCCTCATACATATTTTTCCAGGTGTTGAAGGATAATGAATATTGCATCAGTGCCCCATTGCCTGGCAAAAACTTCAACAACAACAACAACAATAATACTGACAATAATACTGTAATAAAAATAATAATAGTAGTAACAATAATTCATTCATTCATTATCCAATCCTATCTCGCCCCACAGAGGAGTAACAATAATAATAATAATAATAATAATAATAATAATAATAATAATAATAATAATAATCCATCCATCCATCATCCAATCCTATGTCGCCCCACAGAGGAGCGTAGGAGCCCGGGGCTAGGCAAGTTGGTCCTGACATTTAAGATGAGAGTGACCAGCCTGGATGGTGAGCACCCCCACCTACCACAAATACTGTAATAATAATAATATTGCAATATACTAATGATAAGGATAATGATGATGATAATAATAATAATAATAGTAATAATAATAACAACAATAATGTAATAATAATGATAATAATTATAATAATAATAATAATAATAATAATTGTTTATCATGGTGCCTGAAGCTCTCTCATGTGACTTCAGAACTGGATTCCCATGGGACAAGTTGTATCCTGATGACTTGGTGCTGACTCTGTAGAACAAAAGGGTGGCAAAGGAAACATTTAAGAAGCAGAGAGAGGGAATGGGGTACAAGGGTTTGAGAATAAATGCGGATAAAACAAAAGTGCTGCTATCTAGGGCTGGTGGTGATACTGTCAAAGCAGGAGTGTGGCCATGTGCAGTTTGCCATAAGGGTGTGGAAGTAACTCCAACTTGTGCAGTGTTTGAGATACTGGGTGCATAAGTAGTGGTATTAGAGGTAGGCTGTGAAATAATACTGATTTTGGGTATGTGGTGTGTTGGGACAAGCATGTAAAGACAGAGAGGTAGGAAAGGACTGACCATGCTGGAGAGTCTCTTGTGTGAGGGGATTTTATTATTCAAGGAACTTATGTGCTGGAGGTGTGGCTATGGTAAGGAGTGTCTGGAAGTTCAGGGAGCTGTTGCCTCTCCTGACACTTCAAGGACTCTCCCTCCATGCTATGGGGTCCTTGTATACAGCATGTCAAGAGTGTAATGCTCTACTGTAGTAAGACCTGGACAGTAAAGGATGAGGATTCTGGTAGACTCAAAAATACAGTGATGATAATGCTAAGATGGATGAGTAGTGCATCCTTGAATGTAAGGTTAGGATTGGGACTAAAAAGTTGGGAGGAAGGATGGGACTGGAGTGTACTGGTGTTTTGTTGAGGAGGGATACATTGAGATGATTTGGGCATGTTGAGAGGATGGAAGATAACAACTGGGTGTGGAAGGTGAGAAGAGTGAATATCTAGGGTAGGACTGCAAGAGGCAGACCAAAAAACATTTGGGATGAGTTCACAGAGCATGACCTTGGGGATATGGGACTCAACAGGGAAGCAGCAAGAGACTGAGCAGCCTTGAAAGCCACCATTAGGTGACCAAGACCGATGCATGCAAACCTCTCTCATGACCATAGCTTCTTGAAAAGAAAAAGGCTCAAACCCGCCGAGTCCCACCGACGTACGATGCACGTCACAACTTTTTTCCGCGGACAGACCCACCAACGTGCATCGTACGTCACGCAATTGCAAGGCCGTGGCTCAGTGGGTTAGAGCGCTCCGCTCTGGCCGTAGGGTCGGAGGATCGAATCCACCCAAGGGTCATTGGTAGACATCAGGAAGGGCATCCGGTCATAAAATGCTACTCGCTCCAATCCAGAAAAAAAGGCCGACGCATGCAAGCATGTTGCAGCCTTCAAAAACGAAACGATTGTGTGCACATTTTTCAACATTCGCGGGTGATTTTTGGTAGGTAAATGTGGGAGACCTTCCTCTACCTGCTGTCAAGTGGGGATACTCCCTGGCTCAATCTAATCCCCCTTCCCCCCACACTGGGCAATTCACCTGTTAGCAGTAACCTGGCCAGTAAAGGTATGTTGCCCCATGGTCTCTCCAATGACGAAATTCATGGTGAAAGTGACTCCTGAGGTGGAGGACAAAGAAACAAAGAAGCTAAAGGTAGAAACAAACAGAAGTGATGAGGTGGTAATGTCTTAAAGGAAGGTGCCATATACTGGGGTTTTGGGTGAGTGAACAATGCTTTTATCACCTACATTATTGTGTGAAAACCAATATAGACTTGTACTACACATAAATTCATACCAAATAATTAAATAAATACCTGTATGTAATTTAAAGTGGCTTGAATTAGTTAACCCTTCCATAGTTCATTTTCTTTAGCCAGGTACCCTGAAAAAGAAGGAAAATGCCTGTATCAACATTTTTAGGCTCAGGAGAGCGATTTCTCTATGAATTTTTGATGTTTCTCACCAAAAGCGGAGGTTTGAGCCAAAAAACAAAAAGTCGAAAATCGGTCGGGATCTGGGGGTAGGCTGGGTAAAAAACCGGTCGGGACCGATTTTGAACTTGTCTTTTTTTGGTTTAAACCTCCGCTTTTGGTAAGAAACATCGAAAATTCATAAAGAAATCGCCCTCCTGAGCTTATAAATGTTGCTACAGGTGGCAGTCAGCCTTACCTTCTGAACTCTCTCTAGATATGTGGTTTCAAAGAAAACAAACTATGGGAGGGTTAACTGACTCAAGCCACTTTAAATTATATATTTATTTATTTATTTGGTACGAATTTATGTGTAGTACATGACTATATTGGTTTTCAAACAATAATATAGGCAAAAATAAGCACTGTTCACTCACCAAAAACACCAGCATATGACACCTTCCTTTACAACAATACCACCTCATCACTTATGTTCGTTTCTAGCTTCTTTGTTTCTACTCTAGCTTCTTTGTTTCTTTGTCCTCCACCTCAGAATCACTTTCACAGTGAATTTCATCATTGGAGAGACCGTGAGGCAACATGTCTTTACTGGCCAGGTTACTGCTAACAGGTGAATTGCCGAGTGTGGGGGAGGGGCGAGGAGGGGAGGTCAGCTGGGGCCAGGCAGTATCCCCACTTGAGAGCAGGTAGAGGAAGGTCTCCCACATACGCCTATCAAAAATCACCTGTGAATCTTGAAAAATGTGCAAACGACGGGCCTTGCAATTGAGTGACGTATGCTGCACGTCGGTGGGTCTGAACGTGAAAAAAAGGGGTGACATACAAAGTACACTGGGGGGACTCGGCGGGTTGAAATTCTGATACAAAAACAACTGTTCATGTATAATGGCAATCTACAATACAGTACAGGTATTCTAAAACCCAGGGACCACAAACAATAATGAATGATCAGATAAAGACAACAGATATACAGCTCCTAGTTCATCAGGGTGCAAAGGATCATCTCCACTTCACAATATCACACCTAGGTGTGCCAGCAGAGGTTTAAACAATTTATCATGATACTTTGGTTCACCAAACATAAGAATCTTGAAAGTTATGAGAAATAGTTTAAATTCCATTCTAGATTTTCCTGGCAGTTAGTGCAACTCAATTACAAATGAGGGAGCAGGGGTTCTCGGAGGAAAACCAAGTACATGTCTTGCTGCCCTGTTTAATATAGATTGAACTTTCTATTATAGAGTATTTAGAGGACAATCCATAACACATTACAATAATCAACATGAGACTAGACTACTGTGTGAACCAGTGTTATGAGGAAATGTATATTCAAAAACCACCTCATGCAGTACAGACTTCTCATGTGCAAATTACAGCTTCTGATAGCCGGATTAATGTATTCCTAATACAGTTACAGTAATCCCTTTACTTTCTGGACGACCACTATCCGGTTACACAACTGTTTGGACATTGTAGGTTGATGTTCAACCTCCCCCCCCCCAAAAAAAACGATTTTTTCGACCCGTAAGTTTGAATTTGGCAGACAGTGCTGAACAGCTGTGTTTATATTCCATTTCCACTGTCTCCCCCTCCCACCACTCTGACAGTTGTCTCTGAACTGCCGTGAGTTTTTGCTGAAACAGTCATAATTCAAAGTGCTAAGGATTAAGTGCAGTTCAACACTGGATTACTGTACATGGTTCAAGAGCATTTTCACCACTGTCAGAGCTTTAGATGTAGGGTAAACAACCACCACGGACATGTAAGTACACTGTCAACTGCCAAATATTTTCCATAATCACTTCTAAATGTGGGCAATTGTGTGCGTGTATGCACCAACGCAAGACCGTGTAAGTAGAGTGAGAGAAGAGTTTTGGACAAATGTGGAAGCCTGCTTGGAAAAGTTTGAAAGGAATGAGAGAGTGTTTCTGATTGGAGATATGAATGGAAAAGTAGGGAATGAGAGGGTGGATGGAGTGGTTGGTGAGTAGGGTGTGCCTGCAGAGATGGATGAGAATGGCAGTGCTGTAGTGGACATTTGTGCTGGGAGGGGGTTGGTGGTAGTTAATACCCTCTTCAGGCACAAAATGATCCATAGGTATACATGGCGAGTGGTGAGAAGAGAGGAC
>JAGKTI010031915.1:0-12019 GCA_018397915.1 Birgus latro
TCGAGTCAGATAAAAGTGAATTCCGGTCTACTGAAGTCCGTTATATCAAGGTTTTACTGTATATATATATACACACAGTGTACAATTGTTGTTTATATAGGTCTTTTTCATCTCAATAGTTTTTGCTTATTTATTCTTTACCTGTCAGCTTTTTTGTGTGACCATGAATTTCGAGCAAATAAAGGTAAACTATAGTTACACTAGTTATCATGTTGCTAATTTTGTCTATTTCCTTGTTTGTGCCCTACTTGTATTATGATATACGTTTTTGTGCTGTCTTCTGCACTATATTAAATTTTCCTGTACCTTCAGCGTTAACAAAGTGAATTCCTCCTGTTTTATTATATATCCCAATCTTATTCGCATCCTGCTTTATTTCCTCGCGTATTATTCGCGTATTTATTATTTTTCCGTCAAGCATGAACGCGGCGAGAACAGCTCACGTAAACTGTGGCGGGTTATTAGATGCCGCCAGCCTGGGTTATTGAGACATAAATCCTGGATGAAGGCCATAAGTCGAGTGCTCCTTTCATTATGTTACAGGACAAGAATTAATTTGTCTGCGTATTTTGCCAGAGAGAACGAGAAAGAGGGAGGGGGAGAGAGCGCGGGGAGAAAATTAAACTTGCGGAGTTGCCAGAGTCAGCGTGGAGCGACATTTTACCTAATTGCAAACGCGCTCTGGATAATTGAAGATCGCCTTGCTCCTTAGATTAGTTCCCGATTCTAATTATATCAGCCCGAAAAAAAAGTGCATTATCTCTATTTTGTATTTTCTCGTTTATTCTCGTTCCTCATCCTGTCTTCTAAATCATTCCTGACGAGATCTTTCAGCAAAATGAAAGGATCTTGATTTTTTTTTTTTTTTTTTTTAGGGAACAGTCTTGCGGGCTGCTGGGCTCGGGTTAATTCTTCCTTGCTTGGAAGAGGAAGGGAGAAATCGTCTGATCTTGGCAATAATAACATCTAGCGGAAAAGGAACTAGACCCCCACCAATCTGCATTAAATAGTCTGGCAGCTGCAATAATATACTAATCTGACACCGGAAAGGAACAAAAAGATAGTATGTACTGAGTAGGTAAATTGAGATTGCCTTTAGTCCCTTCACAACGCGGGGTCTCCATCAGCTGAATAACAGACTGAGGAGGAAACAAGTGTTAAGATATTTGGAAGGCATTTTTTTAGTCTGCACGATAATGTCTCTTCGTACATTAATAATAATATTAAAAATGAAGATGATGATGGCGACGATTATGATAATTAGTAGTAGCAGTAGTTGCAGTAATAGTAGTAATAATAATAATAATGATGATGATGATGGCGATGATTATGATAAATAGTAGGAAGGAGCAAGAAAAGACCTGACAAAAGGGGAACTAACAAATACTATTACCATTATTAATATTAATATTACTACTACTACTACAATTATTATTATTTTTATTATTAATTTCGAAAGAGCCCTTCAAGTGGGGACTCCCCTAGGCAGACTAAACTCGTCTGAAGGCAGCATGAATAAAATAAAATATCTTAGAGGAAATGAATCTCTCTCTCTCCAGCCTAGCTGCCTTAAATTGTCATTACATTCTCTCCCTCTCTCTCGGATCTGTGAGCATAAAGGAACATTATACGGCACCCGGAGCATAGTCTAGAGGTGCACTAGGGCGCATTATCACACTTAAAGGCTCAGGAAACGTGATGTGGATTTAGACAGAGGCCATATGGGGTTTAATTATAGGGGGTTCCAGTGAAGAGAGAAATCGGTTAGTGGGTGAATGCTCTCTCTCTCTCTCTCTCTCTCTCTCTCTCCTTGTCCCGGGAAATACGATGAAGGTGGTTCCTATAATTGTTTTTTTTCCCAGTGCGGTGAGAGTGGTTGGTTTCGACACCCGCATGATCTGTTTGCGTGCGTGTGTGTGTGTGTGTACCGGGTCTGCTGTCAACACACTTAACGAGCGTGCATACACCACTGGAATACGTACACATATACAATCATACCTACACAGCAGGGAAACAGCACACACAACGGCAGGAGGTTCTACACACACACGAGGGTGAGATAGTACACTTCTTTCTCTTTCCAGACATGAATAAGCGAAGGCAGTTTCAGTTTCATTGCCTCTCTTTTCTCTCTCTGAAGCACATTCACAAACCGGATCGAGTTGTTCTGGTGGCCCCGGGGTCATCTAGAACGTGAACTCGGTGGACTGCAGGCTTGCTATGTCCATGTAGTCCACCATTCTCCTTTTGGAGGATAGGGAAGGAGTTGAGGGACGTTTGTATGACCAGGCAGTGGAACCTCCCTATTACATTAACGCCACCACGTGAAGGCGTCCCTCTCTCCGGTACCATCTTCCTAAGTTGCCCTATCAAGAGCGTAGAGGCACGGGGTTAGTCTATTTAATTCCCGACATTTAAAGCAAGGGTGACCAGCCCCACTGATCCCTGAATGAGATTACTTGGGCAATAAACCACAAACAACCCCTTAGACGGAAACCCTTACAGGCTCCATCCGGGGGTATCAAACATTTCATACCCCAAAACAGAGGTGATATTAACCCTTTCAATCTTATGACGTCTATTATACTCGTATATGACTAGCCACTTGCCCGGTAAAGCAGGGAAGTCGCCAGTGGGGGACTTCGGCCCCCTGGCGCCTTTGGCGGTCAAAGATCTGGTAGTAAAACTGAAGCAGCAAATAATCTTTTACTCTGCTATTTGGTCACTTTGGTTTCGCATTTTTTAATTTTTAACGCATGAAAAATAATTACTGTATACAGCTCTTTGTAACTAAAACTGGCAATTCTTCAAAGGTAAGGG
The DNA here is from genome assembly GCA_018397915.1 of Birgus latro. Taxonomy (NCBI): domain Eukaryota; kingdom Metazoa; phylum Arthropoda; class Malacostraca; order Decapoda; family Coenobitidae; genus Birgus; species Birgus latro. Next base: position 2,821 of record JAGKTI010031915.1, read on the forward strand.
ATTTCAACGATTTGTGCCAGAAAAACCTGCAAGATGCCAGGAGTGTGCAAAAATAAATCAGCTTCATATCTCCACTGCTTCCCGAGACATGCGCGTTCGTCATTTCAGCTTTGTGTGTGTGTGTGTGTGTGTGTGTGTAGACAGACAGATATAGACAGACAGATAAATAGATAGACAGATAACAGACAGACAAACAGATGCAGACAGTAATATATACATAGATACAGATATTAATGAAGGCTATATAATCCCTCCGTACGTCTCCCCCGAAATAAACCATCGTGCAAAATAAGACACAAAAGCTACGGTAAAAAAAAAAAAAAATGTAAATAGCTATCCTTCTTCCATATTAACCTGACCCAGATCTTCTTCCTTTTGAAAATCTATATCAAGAGCAATGCTAAGGCGTCTACATCCTTCCCATAGCACTTCTTCATGACTGGCACAATATTCTAGCGTTAATCCATTCTACATCCCAGCATTCAAGATGGAGAGACAGCAATTTTAGTCCAACTCAGGGTAAAAACAGCCTCACAATCACCCAATTTTACCCACACATCCTCCAGGTGAACACAGCAGCGCCCCACCAGGAGAGGAAAAAATCGTGAAGGTAAAGCGTGGTCAGATCAAAGGAAGAAAAGCTTTGGTGGGCATCCCTTGAAGGCGAGTGACCAGATGCATCATTTACATATATATTGGGCGCGGGGTGGCCAGGGACGGGTGGGTGGAGGTGGCGGGGGGATCGCAACGGTCATTAATCTGGGTAATGTCTCACTCTCACGCAACATATACACACGGGAACTTAACTAACCTCATCTCACTTAACAGTCTAACTTAACCTCATTTCCCTAACCTCACGTAACCTAACAATCCAATTTAACTAGGAATGGCTGGGGTTGTAACGGTCATTAATTTGGGTAACGTCTCACTCCCATGCAACATACACACACAGGAACTACAATAACCACACCTCACTTAACCAAACCTAACTTCACGTAATCTAACTTAAGTAGGAATGGCTGGGGTCTGAAAGGTCATTAAGTAGGGTAATGTCTCACTCCACACATCATACACATACAATAACCACCCAAACCTACCCTACCCTAACCCAAACCAATCAAAACCTGCCCAAACCTACCCTACCCTAACCAATCAAAGCCTACCCAACCCTAATCTAACCTAACCTGACGAAACTAACCTTACCTAAACCAAGCCTAACTTACCTTAACCTAACCTAACGTGGAGTAGATACGGACGCAACGGCCACTAATCTAAAAAATCTCACTAACTCACTCCCAAGCATCAGATAGTCACTACCTAACCTGCCCTAACTAAATTCAAACTGAGAATGGCTGGGGCTTGTATTCATTATTATTATTATTATCACCATCATCAATATACTTCCTCTTTCTCCCACCGGCAAGTTGGTTAAGGTCTAGAAAGCAAGAGAAAGTAAATACTGTAATATGATAATGGGAGAACTAATCAACAGCAAGGCCTATGAAAAGGGCCACACGGAATCCTGGTTCCACTTGAGATACACCCCCCTTCACTAAAATGGGTAACTAAAAATCTGAATAAAATCGTCTGACTATAGCAAGGACGAAATACAGTAATACACCCTCGTAATGAAAAGCCTAAGAGGAACAAGTAATTTGTACAGATCACTTAGAGTTAAGGCGATTAGGCGAGATTATGTATTTAATGGTTGGGGGTTATTAAGAACTTGGGATTAATGTGTGTATGAGAGACAGAGAGAGAGATAGTGAGTGCAAAACCCTTGCCATGCATTCCGCACAAACTTCATTTAAGCAACTCGATCCCTTGTAAGTTCCCTGGCGTCGTCACTTCCATACCTCTCTCAGCCATGTACCATTTCTATCCACTTTCTCCTTGGTCTTCCACGCCTCCCACCTTCATGCTCTCTCCATATGACCATACCATCCAAACACGCTCTCTCCAGCTCTGATTTTCACGTACTTTCCTACTTCACCTCTTTCACCAATCACATTATTTCTTGCCCTCTCTAGTCTCCTCGCTCCACACACGTCTCTCAAAAATTCCATCCCATCCTCTCTAACTCATGACTTCGTTTTCAAGCCACACCAGAGCCTCACACTCAAAATGTTAATGTGGGTACCAATATTCCTTCGTGCAGGCCCCTTCCAGCTAAGGCCTTGCTTGCACCTGTCACGCTCAGGCCTCTGGGGGTTGAGACGGTCATCAATTTGGGTAAGGTACTGTTCCTCCTACACAACATACACACTAACCCATCCTAACTTGGAATACACACAAACGCAGATACAAACAAACAGCAACTAACCTAAACTGCGTGGGGTGGTAGCACTCATTAATCTGAGAAGTGCCTCACTACCTCACAACACACACACAAATAAAAGTGTAATGCTGGTCATGTGCATTTCAATACAGATTATCTATTTTTTTTCTTTTTTACTCAACTCGCTTATGGTAATGAAGAGGGAAGCCTTCAAGTGGTGGCACCATATAAATGGGAAGGAGAGTGGCCTGGTTATACAAATTCCCCTCACCAACCCCTCCTATCTCCCAAAAATAGGGTGGTGGACTGCAGGAGGAGGATATCTTCAGCCTGCAGTCTCATGGGTCCACCTCTGGATGAACCTGGGTCTACAACAGATCTGTTATTCACACTAATTTATGCATCCGCCTCTGCCATCAGATATCCCAGCATACCATTTTCATCAGTCATTCTCATCGGTTAAGGAAGGTCCCTATCACTTCTTGCAAAGTGATTTGTTTTGCTTATTGCACCCCACTGTCTTCTGTGTTATACAAATCCATTCAATATCAAGATATTGTGCATAAATAATGTGCAAAACGACACTAATCATCCATATCCAAAAATAAATCAGTATGGAAGGAGCTGGGGAGCTTCTTTACCCGGAGAGAATACAAGCCCTAACAACTCTCTTCTAGCTTTTGATTAACAGATTTCCCTAGGCCTACGTGTACTCTGTCCCGCCAGTCTCTTCATTTTCTACCCTATCCATCAACTGTCGACCTACAAACTTGCCCTCATGTTTTCAGCACGGTTTTCTTTTAGCTTCTTAATAATAATAATAATAATAATAATAATAATAATACCTAAGTAAAATCACCTATCACAAGCTAAATAGTCTAGTTATGAAATATATACGGCTGTCATTACTGTGATATTAATACGATATTTCAAAAGCCATTAAAAGAACATCAAGGAATGTGTTGGCGGCAACTGTATATAATTTGAATCTATCGGTGTGTGTGTGTGTGTGTAATGGCAGTGGGCTGCAGATATAGTACTCGTAAAACAATGCATTTTTTTTTTTTAAATATAAGTCGGATAGTAATACAGGAAATGGCAGAGATGGCACTCCGATAAATGATAGGCTACAATCTGAATTGTCGCTAAAATGATATTTCATTTAGAGCTGTGTGAGTCAACTTTGTACTGAAATATTTCAAAACCTATAGGAACTATCAAACTGTTTTGGACATGAAAAGCAGAGATAGAAGTACTACACAGACTCAGGACCATATGGGGCTTCACCAGAGTGAAGCATCTTACGTGTAAAGTTTCTCGGAAAACTAAAGTGAAGCACCCTACGGGGGTTCACTTGAGCGAAGCAACCTTGCAACTGAAATTTTTTACATGTACAATTAAGTATCAAAATATACCGTTTAGCCTGTGAAACACCTTGAATGTGAACCAGGCCCCTCGAAGGTATGCGCCCGTATAAAAAAAAAAAAAAAAAATTAAATGAATAATGTGGTCTCGTCACAGTAGACAGTACACCAAAGATCATGCCAGAGGACAAAATGAGGTCAGCTAATAATGTCCATGAAGGTTCACTGCAGTTTGCTGAGGAGGGCAATTTCTGGGAACACGGTTTTAGGATCAGATTCTCATACATGGGAGGCTGTCACCTCTTCTTTATCAATTTATTTTGTATATTACTTCTAAATATTATCTTCTGTTATTATCTTTTCAATACTGAAAAAATTCCATACATAACAAAGAAAATAATACTTGTATGCTTTGTGCAGAAATAAACTGGTAATAAGAAATGCAAGAGACTTCTAAAAAGACATGACCCTTATCATCATTCAAACAGGTGCACTCACTGCTACACCTTTCTTAAGTCTGAGAAATGTTCCTCAGCTTCCTCTCTAACTGGTAGTCTTAAGTCTGAGATTTTTTTTTTTAACAATTATAAGTGACTCAAGAAAATCACTAAATAGAAACAGTAGCTAAAAAAATAAATAATCATCACTTACCATAACAGATGCTTTCCAAATACAGTATGGTCTCCTGCAGTTGTCTGGTCAAATTCCCTACCCCTGAGATCTCTTCTTAGAACCTCCTCTCAAGTTTTCCTTGGCGTCCCATCAGAGGCTGTTCCTATCACAGTCGGCTCCGTCAAGCACTTTATCTATACTCGATTTTTTTCCAGCTGATAATCCACTTTCGTGAATGTGGCACCTGCGCACTCCTGCTGCGTGATTGGTTGGTTTCAATTTCAAACTTGAAGTATCATATTTACAAAAAACAACTGTACCTTATATTCCAGTTCTCATAAATGCTGTTTTCCATTGTCACTGTGCTATACAAACAGACATGAAACGAGTATATATCTTTGCTTCGTCCAAACGGGCAGTGAATTTGAGGAAGTTGAATTTGAATTGAAATATTGTTGTGAAAGGTACAGAGTTGTTGCATCGCTAATAAATAAATAAATATATATATATGCTTACGGATTTATATACTTACGGATAATATGAGCGAAGGTATCGGAGCAATGGAGTAGGTGTGATCCCTAATAAAGTTGACATCTTGCGTGACAACTTGTTTCTCTCGCCTGGCCGTCTCTCGTGTCCCCCCCCCCTTCTCTGTAGCGACTGTTCAATTCGCCTACCACTTCCACCACTTTACCAGACAAAACCGCTAATTTACTTAGAATGGTATTAAGATCTTTTATTTGCACATACCCAGCCAAATGAGTTTATTTTTTTTGAAAAATACTGTATAGGGAGATGAAACAAGTCTGTACCTTTTACAACAATAAATATTTCAATTCAGATTCAACTTCCTCAATTTCATTGTCCATTTGGGTGAAGCACAGATACATACTCTTTTCATGTTTGTTTGTATAATACAATGACAATACAAAATAGCATTTACGAGAACTGGAATATAAGGTACAATTGTTTTTTGTAAATATGATACTTCAGGTATGTAATTGAAACCAACCAATCACGCAGCGGGAAAGCACAGGTGCCACATTCACGAAAGTGGATCATCAGCTGGAAAAAATCGAGTATAGTTACTCTCACACCATCTACACATGTCCAAATCATATCACCCTGCGTGTGCACATCAACTAAATAACACACTCAATGCCCAAGCATCCTCTTCAATCTGTACACTTTACTCCATCTCCAAATATGACATCACATCCACCCCGACATTTTCATCTCATTACATTCAATTCTGCAAACATCTTCCTCCTTTAATGCCCATATTCCATTAACATACAGCATTACACTATGCACACACACACAAAGAATGAAGTTCCCGTTAATAAATACCTATAGTTCCTCCACTGGCAATGGTGGCAGAAGTTTTCAAAACTTCCAGCCACTTCTGACTCTTGCAACTGGGCTAGCTTCATCACCAGCCCCCTGCAATATTATCCATGTGGCAAAACCATGTACAGTACATGCCAAAAATCAAGAAGTCAAACATCATATTCCTCCAAGACTTGCTGGACAACACCATCTCCCTTGCATAAGGAACACTCATAATTACTTGTATCTTGCATATAACTAAATCTTGTGTTCAACCATCACAAACACCAAACAGATGATGTTACAGTACTACTACCAACTCCCTTCCTGCATGTGCAGGGGGGGGGCACTCTCCACCAATGGTATCTTGTCCATGACACTACCCATAATACCTGCCTTCCCCACATTCTTAAACCCTGTAGACTGCATATCCTCCCTCTGCTTCCTAAATTTCTCCATTGCACCCTCCCAACTACCAGTATTCAATACCAAATTACTTCCATCCAACAGTAACCCAAACCTGAAATCTCATACACTATGATAAACAGAAGGGAACCAAAAACACATCCATAGTTTACACCCACCTTTCCTGTAACTCTCTGCTTTCTACCCCAGCCACTCTATTGAACCAACAAACATACTTGCATATGTGCACAGCAGCCACTCCTCCAGTCATGAATTTCCCACCACCCATTGTACTACTTCTCCGGGATTCTTATCATATGCCTTCTCCAATTCCATAACAAGTTGTTAGAGTTCTCTCCCTTTTCCCAAGATCTTTTCTCTCAGTTACCTGCCTGTATTAACTGTTGTATAAAAAACCACAGCTCATTAGCCATCCTGTCAGTGGGTATTCTATCTATCCACATCTTGATGGCTGAATCCCATAAGGGGTGGCCACAAACGTATCACTTACGCATTACTCAATTATATTCTTGCACATTCTATCAGCAACTTTCATTATCTGGCTTAACAACTCAGAGTTCAGTTCAGATCTCATAACTGCCACACTCAAGAACATCTCCCTTCTCTTGGTATATATACACAGCCACACTCCTCAGATAATGATGTGAAAGGCTATTAACTGTTTGACTGCAATTTTGTTTCTATAAGCCGAACAGCACTATTCATTGTTTATCTGGAATAAAATATGAAGCTCTTAATTCTTGGTCATAATGTTAACTGATACCTTTTAATACTTTCTGTGTCCTAGTTTTCTTGCACAATCGTCTATTGGTGTTAAATATACAAAGCTGGCACTGTGCAGCCAAAGGGTTAAAATGTAAAACATATTGGAAAGAGCAAGCACAACCATCTACACTACATGCTTCAGAAGCTGAGACTTATACAAGGGTTGATTTCAACTGTTCAGAAAAAAAAAAAAAAATTAAAGAGGTACGAACCATTTCTGGAACAAACGCAGTGTAAGTAGAAGTGTGAGCATCACCTAGCACGGCTTGAGCTAAAAATGCAATGAACTCAGCTAAGGATGACCTGAAATAGGAGAGTTTGAACTTTAAGATTTTTTTTTCAGTGAGAACTGAATGAAAGTAAGAACTACAGTACTTACTAATCAAATGGAAACATCAGATCACTTATAAACCTTAACTATACAAGTCTGTAGGGAATGAGTCTTGAAAAAGTAATAGATAATGTATGAATTACTGGGACATAACATAATGGTTTGAAAACATATACTGTAAGAAAAATAAACACTGTACAGAAATTCACAATGACAAAAAATAAGTCAGTAGAGGACATAATAATTGTGCAGACACCAATTTGTAGGATATATAAAATAATTTAGAGGTATCCAAAATAATAAATATACAGTAAACCCTCTTTTAACAACTTTCGGTTTTAACAACCATCTTGAGCTGGCTGAACATTATGTTCATTTAACAAATTTTGTTCGGTAAAAGAATGGACATGTGGGAAACACTGATGAGTGTGGTGTCGCTATGCAAACACACACAAACATTCCCACTCCTCCGTATCTTGCAGAATGCTGCATAATTTAAACCTTAGTTAGTAAATATAGTCAGGTCCTCATACTTGTGGGGGTTATGTACCAGAACACCCCGCAAATGCTGATTTCCACAAATAGCCCAAACCTAACAAAAGTCACTGATCTCATTGCTTTAGCTATTCCTGTTACCTAAAAACCCACTATAACACTTGCAAATGCATTCTGTGGCACATTAATACTTCCTGAAAAGACAATACAGGATGATACACATCAACATGCGATGATGACAATGAGAGTTTGCCATGTGCTGAACAGCACATACATAGACAGGGTAAATGCACAGTTTAACTGTATAGGACAGTATTTCTCGCAGAAAACATGCAAAAAATATATATATATATATTACATATGAACCACTAGGAACAGCTGATGTGGGAAAAGCAGGAAATTGCTTGAAATAATTTCCCAGAAAACTCCGAGACTGCGAACCCGCGAATAGTGGCTTTTGACTGTGGAGCATTTATTGGGAAAATAAGCCATTTAGACCTTGCTGTATGTTACTGTGTACAAGTGTATGGCCGAATGACACTCAGCTTTAACGCCAAGAATCTGGTACCAATTAGTTTATTATATTGAGGGTTTATTGTACAGTATCATATGTCTTTTCACCACTTCACTGAGATGACGTCTTTCCTATTTTATTATTGTCACTAACAGAGAAGTGTTGAAAAGGGATGCCTTGATGTAGTGGCAATTATGTAATCAGGCTGCTCCAATGCCTGGTTATCCAGATATCCCTTAATGGTATTTTTATGCCTCAAAATGGAAGGATGGTGGATCACACAAGGGGGGAGTGGGACATCAATCCACCATCACCAACTCAGCACCACCAACAGACAGTTTTATTCAGCCTGACAAAGATGATACAAAGTGGAAGGGGTTAGAGATAGTATCTTTTAACTTTATCATTACCAGAGGCCTCCCCAAAGCTGAAGATAACTATGTGCTAGTCCAAAGAATAAAATACACATGTCAACGGAATGTGGGGAATTGTTAATATATACTGTACTGTACACTGATATACCGGTAAATATAGCATAACTGTCGAAAGCTTGCAAGAATAAAATAGGCTATCATCATACTGAACCAATGAACCCCTTCAGTTTACTGATGTATTTCCTATTTTATTATACTGTCCTCCAGCTTTACTGATCTACCAGAGGTTCCACCAACATATCGTAAAAATACCCCTGCTAATACCAGTACACTAGTCCTATACGAGGCACTCCTAGTATGTATTCAAAACGGAAGGTGGGTGTTAGTGCCGAAGTGGTGACATGTGGAGGTGTATGGTATGTTGGAGGACTACTGGGCCTTGAGAGCAGGCTGTGAAGCCTATGCCCAGAGTTGGACACATTATACAGTAGGCACGGAAATTGTTGACACCATCTTAAAAAAAGAAAACATTCTTGTGGTTAGCAAGGAGAAACAAATAAATTAACACTCACCATTGAATTTAGTATTTACTGGCATTCCCCTTCACCTTTATTATCTTCTTAAGGCGTCTCGGGAGACTGATGGCGTAGTTTTGCAGAACAGACGGACTAAAACTGCTCCATAGCTGCAGCCTCAAGTTTAGGCAAAGAT
>JAGKTI010031917.1:0-12018 GCA_018397915.1 Birgus latro
GTGTGTGTGTGTGTGTGTGTGTGTGTGTGTGTGTGTGTGTGTGTGTGTGTGTGTGTGTGTGTGTGTGTGTGTGTGTGGATTTACCAAACTTAGTGGAGGTGTTGAGGGTCAATCAAGGGCTTGACGTATTGTTTTTGAGACTAGGTCAACGATCGGTGATCATGGCGAGGTCAGTTTTAACAGCTTTGATCCAGTTTACATGAAATCTGGTGGAAGTGTTGAGAGTAAGGCAAGAATATGGACGGTGGGTGTTAGCGCCGAAGTGGTGACATGTAGAGGTGTTGGTATGTAGGAGGACTGCTGGGCCTTGATAGCAGGGTGTGAAGCCTATGCCCAGAGTCGGACACAAAAAAAAAAACGTAGATATTCGATTTTGAGAATACTCTGCCAAAGCTGAAGGTAATAAGACAAGGTCAGATAGTGGACCCTACAACTTAACTTTCATTCGATCTGAACCATACTTGGGGAGGATTCAGGAGTCATCAAAGGATGGAGAATCGAGGTTGAATACAATAGGTCAGAGGTCAAGGCCAGGGCAAGGTCAGCTTAATCAGTTTTGATCAGACAAATCGTAGTGGAAGAGATGAAGGTCAGACAAGAAGAAAGTAATTAGATTTTGGAAACGATTGGTCGATGGTCAAGGTCACTGGGCAGTGTCAAATATTCGGCTCTTAGACCTGCAGGACACGGGTTGCCTTCTGTGAGTGCTGCTTCTTGTCCGTACCGTACCACAGTGTGGTGTTACAGAACCAAAATATGTTTAGGAGAAGAAATGCGTACAATGTTTTACTGTTATTCATTTTTAGGCCACACCCTGCAGGTGACAAATTCAGCTGAAGACATTATCACAGTCAGAGAAAACAGACTTTAGCAAAATCCAGAATGACCCCACTGAAAATCAGAGTTCCAGGCTTGATTACTGTGGCGAAACGTGTGTTTTCCTGGCTAAGGAATCAGTTGCTACCAGTACAGAGTCAAGGTCATTGTAAAAATCCTTGTTAGTAGTGCAAGTCATTATAGCCGCCACCTAAACGTACAGTATAACTGTGGCGAAAATTAGCATTAAGCTTTTATTTATGTTAAGACCTGACACATTTCACAGTAAAGGAGTAAAGCAAAACTTAAGTTGAACCATTATTCAGTGTTTTTCATGATATTTCTCAGTAACTCTTGTCGTGGATGACTGCATATTACGTTATCCTCTTAATGTAGATATTAGGTTCTTAAGGAAACTGCAGTGTATCAGTCACCTTCATTATGTAAGTTTACTTTTGCTCAATCGTCACTGTGGAGGGCACATGCATCCAGCGCATATACAGCCCAGACTCAGTAGTCACCAGCTTCCCTTTCTCAAATCCAGTTGCAGGTGCAGTCTATATTCTCCGTATAAATTAACTTCGAGTGACGTACCGCCTTTCGGGCTAAGAGAAACTTCATGCACTTTTGCAGAATGCGAGTGTTTAGTTGAGAATCAGCCTCCGTCATATATGTAATAGTAGGCAACATGAAGATAACCACGGCCCCCTCCCCCAAAAAAAAAAAAAATTAGCTACGACATGGAAACATACAATATGAAATTCTAGGGAGGAATCAAGGCAAATAATATAATGCAGTGCAATATTACAATATGCATCAGTGACAGTAGCTAGCACACTGAAAGGATACCCGTTGGTTGCTGTAATAAAGACCTTTGTTGTGTCTGATACCAAAAATATATAATAACACCGCGCCTATCACTCATTATCAGTGCTTTTTTTTACACGGTACGGTACTAAGAATATAGGCTATATGGTTCGCCAAAAAAGTAGATAATATTTTACTTTGGTTACAAATTTGGAATAAACTTTCTATTTATAAATAATTACAGACTGATATTGCCGACAGTGACTCCAGGGCTATAAAATAATATGGTATGTTAATGGTTCACCAAGTTATCCTACCTGTTTAGCTGATTTTATGGTTCGGTAGTGGTCATTAATTTTGTCTATCATTTTCCTCCAGTGTTGCCAGGGTGACATAATTTGGGTTTGTGATCAATACGGTTTTACTAAACAGAAACAACAGTAAAACACTGTAACGTATGTACTCCAAATTCCACCTCACCTCCCAAATCCTGTTCTGCGGCTAGACTACTTAAGGCATGATATTAACCTGACAAAGCGTCCTCGCTCCTTTCAGCTCAGCAGATGGCATAGTGCAGTCAAGCTGGAGAGTCGATGTGACTAGTAACCTACGAGATGGATTCCTGCCTCATAGCTGTAAAGGTCATTGAATTTCATGCAACCACAACCCAGTACAGCAACCAAGTTGTGGGAGTGGATTAGTTCCGTCAGGTAAAAACAAGCCGACTATATCATGTGTCCTCGCTTTCCCCCCTCATTTTTCCATTCAGATATTTGTACATAAAACAACCGTAGTGACATGAAGCATCCCAGTTTCGATGCAATAAGCAAGCTAAAATACTTTCACTTACGCAAATGCTTTTGTTCATCAAATACACGGCATGGATAGTTTGATTACAGTCGGTCTGTTTTCATGGGACGGAACTGGGACACTCAACGCTCAAGTACTATGTCGTGGTGGCGTGAATGTCGATGAGCCTTGGTTGTGAGCTAGGAGTGAGTCTCCTTGGCTACAAGTCAAATCAGGCCTCCATTCTGACTACACTTGGCCATCAACTGATCCGGAAGAGGTTAGAAATCTTTGTCAGGTTAAAGTAAACGCAATATAGTTTTACCTTCATCCCATACTTCAAGTAGGTACTTCCGCAATGCGTGTCGTTCTGCTCTATCATACACCTCCTCCAGATCCATAAATGATACAAGCAGTCTACTGTTCACTCCTAAAAGCTTGCTTGCCATACATCTTAGTGCCAAAATCTGGCTTACACACCCCCTGTCCTCCCTAAATCCACTCTGTTTTTCACACACAAAACTTTCCAAAATTGCATTCACTCTATCAGCCAATACTTTGCCATATAATTTTTCTACCACACTACAAAAGTAAATACCTCTGTGGTTTCCATATCCCTTCCTCTCGCCCTTCCCCTTTTACCATACATTTACACCTTCCCTCTACTGTTCATGATTTCTCCCTTCTATCCAGGCTAATCCAAAGAGCCTGCAAGTAAAGTCAGTTACTACCTTACCTCCCTGCAACAACATGTATGTGGGGAGGCTCCCCACGTGGGATACAGCTCTCCTCAAGAAGGTGGAGTCAAAAGCTTTTCGTCTCATCAGCTCTCCTCCTCTTACTGGCTTCCTTCAACCTTTGTCTCTTCGCCATATTGTTGCATCTTTATCTCTTTTCTATCGCTAATTCAACGGTCACTGCTCGTCTGAACTGCCTGCTTGCATCCCTCCTCTACTACGCGGGCGCGTAGCACCCATCTAGCAACAAACTCTCATCCCTTTTCTGTCCAACTCTCTAATGCAAGAGTTAACCGTTACTCCCAGAATCATGTATGCAACAGGTCAACTCTGGAACTGTCTCCCTCTGTCCGTATTTCCTATTGCCTTTGATCTTCAGTCTTTCTTTTCTTCTCTCTCTCTCTCTCTCTCTCTCTCTCTCTCTAGGAGGGAACAATTTGCAGAGTCCTGGCCTGTGGTTCCTTCTTCCTTGCATAAAAAAAAAAAAAACACTCATTTACAGTATCAACCCCTAGAGCCTTCCTCCCTTTCTCTCTCTCTCTCTAAACTTGTGGACATACCTTTCCTTTACTGAAACATCAAGTAGTGGTAAAATAATTCTAATCACTAACCAGTCGTTTTTCTGTACTGTCAGGGTTATCTTATCTGCCATACAGTCTTCTTCTGGACCATCAGGAGGGTAGAGTCCTGGGGCAAGGCTAAACAGTCCAGCAATTTAGGGTGAGGGTGACTAATCTGTGCCCCGTGAGTGGAATTATGCTTTCCTGAGTGGCTGTATGTGAGCAGTAAACCTCAACCTTCCTCCAGATATAAACTCTTATGGGTTACATTCGCCTGGAACTCTTTAACCCACTCGAAATGAGCGGATCTTGAATTTGGCTCTCTTTATCTTGTATTTCTTTTATCTTGGAGGGAACAGTCCTGTGAGCCTCTGACCTTTGGTTCCTTATTTCTTACAGTTTAAAAAGAACACCACCAGGCGTCCATCTGGTTATATGGTTGTCATCCAGGGTAGTAAATAGTTTGCTGGGCTACAAGAAACCAGTTGGCTTTCCGCTCAGTGTAGAGTCCATGGATGGTAACACTCCCCAAGGTCGTATTCCAGGTGGCATAGGAAGCTACGTAGCATCTCTTTCTTGGAGATTTATGTAGCATATAACATCTTAACATTCTCTTGTCTGTTATTTATATCGTTCTAATATCGATATAGTTAGGACCGCTAACATACATGAGGATAACCCGTACCGCGCTGGGGAAAAAAAAAAAAAAACTATGCCGGCCAATTTTCATTTTTTCCCCTGGCTAAATGGGCTTAATACATTAATATAAGATCTCTGGCACAAACTCAAGTACTCACCAAAGCCAGAAAGTTGGTTGAATTGAGTCGGGTTGCGCCACTGGACTGCTGAAATCTTCGAGGTCAAGCGCGTATATTTTCACACGGTCATTGACCCCGGCCAGCTGACTGTGTTTGTGGGTGTGGCACTGAATCAATGTACCAGATAATATTTATGATGAATGAAAATTGTTGAGGACACATATATCAAGGCAATGGACACTTAACTGTATGATTTGTGAATGTAGTTTCAGATATTTATATTTATATTTATGAAATACTTTCTTTTTCAGTTCATACATCGTTAATAATGGTAACATAATATTATGAATAGGAACACTTCTTGCACTAATATTATGACCGCTTACTTATTTATAAGCACGTTTTACGCAAAATGCCGGGGTCGAGGGTACTTACCACAGACCCTGCTCCAGCGACCACCACTGAAGGCCGTCTCAGTAGGCTAGTCAATCTACGTCAATATGGGGCTGGACCCAAAACAGATTGCAAAAGTTTTCTCTCAAGGTATCTTCCAAAATTCATGCATGGGAACACACCTCAGTAACATGGCAAAGATAAAAAAAATGGGAAATTTTGTGAAATTCTTCATTTTCAAAAATGTGAGTGCCACATCAAAACTATTCATAGTATATCAATTATATTTGGCATGAACAAAGGTACTTAGAAGGTACTCGTAGTTCAGGTGCTATAATATGATTGACCTTGAACAAGGTCAAAGTCACTTTTATGTAGGTCAATGCACTGAAAATATATCAAATTTTGATATTAACCTTTCAATTGCTCCCATGTAGATAAAAAGCCTCAAACCTATACAAATATGCTTTAGGAGTATTTCCATACATGTTGGGAATCCTGTCTATCTATCTATCTATAGCCCGACGCCCTAATCCCGCAAAGGGTGGCCGCAGACAAAACGCCTCCAAGTCACTCTGTCACCCACCATTTTCTTACCCTCCCCCCAGCTCACTCCCCCCTCCCTCATATACCTCTCAGCTCCATCCCTCCACCTCATCCTCGGCCTCCCCCTCCCTCTCCCTCCCTCCACCCCACCTGGATACACCCTCGTAGTCAGTCTTTCATTCTCCATTCTCTCCACATGTCCAAACCACCTCAGTGTATTTCTCCTAATCTTCTCAACCACATCCACATCCACCCCACAACGTTCCTTCACTTCTTCATTCGTCAACCTGTCCCTCCATGTCATTCCACATGTCCCTCTCAAGTAACTCATTTCCACTGCTCTCACTCTTGACTTGTTACCCTCTAGCAAGGTCCATGCCTCGCTCCCATACGTCATGGTAGGGATTACGATACTATCATGCAGTGACTTCTTAACTTCCATACTCACCTCCCTATTTCTCATCACCACATTCAATGAACCATCAACCTTCCTTCCCTGCTGTACGCTTTCAAGTATTTCACCCCCAAAACTTCCATCCTTACTCATCACACTACCCAAGTACTTGAATGCACTCACATTCTCCATATCCTCACCATCCAACCTCACTGTGCATTCTGTGACTTCATTCCTCTCAAACACCATAACTTTACTCTTGTTCACATTGACTTTCAGATTCCTCTTCTTACACACTGTCCCAAATTCATTCACCAAACCTTGCAACTCCCCTTCATCTTCACTCAACAATACTGTCTCATCAGCAAACAACAACACCGGAATCTTCCACATCTCGCCGTCATTCATTAGAGCCACCCCCACATCCACTGCCCTACCTTGCACTTCCCTTACAACCCCATCCACGTATATATTAAACAGCCATGGAGACATCACACAACCGTTTCAGCCCCACTTTCAGATCAAAGAACTCACTTAGCTCACCATCCACTCGCACAGTAGCCTTAGCTCCTTCGTACGTGCTCTTCACAGCATTCAACAATTTCCCCTCCACTCTGTATATTCTTAATACCTTCCACATACCTTGCCTATCTAATCTGTCATAAGCTTTCTCCAAGTCCATGAAGGCAACATACACTTTCTTTCCCTTCTTTAGATACTTCTCTGCTAAACATCTTAGAACAAATATCTGATCTACACACCCTTTTCCCTTCCTAAATCCCCCTTGTTCTTTTCCAACTAACTCCTCTGTTATATGCCTAACCCTATCAATAAGTATTCCACTGATGTATAATATGTACCACCAAGATGCTTTATTACTTCACCAGGGTGCCAAACTGTATGTTACGATCTATTGGTCAATAGGCAAAAATCCCTCTCCGAGTGCCTGCAGTGTCCTTTTAAGTGATTGTTTTTGTTTCTTTCTTTCCAGGTTGCATGACATAAAAAATGGATCCTTGTCCATTTTGCAAAGACCCAACATCAAACCCACAAAGAAGGGCTGCAGTGGAATTAGGAAAGCTAAGGCAGCTCGTGGTAGCAGTGATGATAATGAAGTCAAGTCTGGACAAATAGTGCATGTAGACTGTTGGAAACAATATACAAAACCAAAGGCCATAGAAGCTTCTCAGAGAAAGGCCCTACCTGACAATAATAATGATTCCGAATGTACCTTGCGATCAGAGAGTCCTGTTTTTAGTTATAAAGAGAACTGTTTATTTTGTGGTCTTCCTGAATATCAACCGAGGAAAATACCAGATTGCAAATTGGTGCCTGTGAGATCACATAATTTCAGAACCCTAATCATACAAGCATGTGAACAGTACGAAGGCGATTGGGTCAAGACGGTAAAAGCTAGAGTGGCATTTGCCAAAGACCTGCCTGCAGTAGATGCTAAATATTATCGGTTGTGTAACTGCAACTTCCGAGCTGGGAGAAACATACCTCACTTATTTCAAGAACTGGAAGATTCTCATCCAAATATGAGAAGGAAATCAAATGCTAGGAGACCAAAAGACTCCCTCAGGGTTCAAGCCTTTGAGAAGGTAATGAAATTTCTTGAGGGAAGTGACGATGAGCAACTCACTGTTAATGACTTAATAAATCAGATGGGATAATTCCTGAAAGAAGATGGATTGGAACCAAACAGCTTTACATATATGAAAAAAGTAATTCAAAAGCACTGTGGGAACAGAACCATCATCTCTGAGGTGAATGGAAAGGCAAATATTGTCACCCTTTACACAAGTGCTTCACGTATATTACAAGAATTTCATGAAAAGGACAAGAAAACCGAGGCCGATCAAAAGATGATGATCCTAGAAGCTGCTGCTAAATTCATCAAACAGGACATCAAAGATATGAAGCAGGACCGGGACCTGTATCCTGATGCCACTGAGCTGTCTACTGAAGCTGCTATTGCCTTCATACCGCCCTCTCTACGAGTGTTCCTTCAACATATAACCTGTGGTGATAATTTGAGGAAAGTGGCTTGCATCGGTCAAGCGCTAATGCAAGCTTCAGGACCTTGTGCAATCTTGGCTCCTTTGCGGTTGGGATTAGGTGTGCAAATGCATTATCAGTTCCAGTCAAAATTTCTGATAGGTACCCTTCACGGATGTGCGTATTCTTGCCCTTACAGTGAAGTAAGGAGGTACGAACAGAGTGCAGCAGTTGGAATCGGGCCTGATTTGCCTGAAATGCCTTCCCAGTGTGTATTACAATTTGCTGCAGACAATGTTGATCACAACCTGAGAACACTTGATGGTAAAGAAACATTTCATGGGATGGGCATGATTGCTATGATTGTACCAGCAACTAGAAGAACAGAGGCTATCAAGAAAGTTAAACTTACATCAAAAGACATTTTCCAAGTTGGGAAAATCAAGATCCACAACTTCTGGCCAGAACAACAAAGTCAAAGTTGTATATACTACAAGGATATCCAGTGCCTGAATGCTAATAAACCACACTGTAATGTAGACCTATTCTGGAAGACCTCGCTGCTGTTCAAACTCCCAAGGCCCAATTGGTCGGATTTCAGTCAACTGGTTCATCAGGGTTTTCAATCCTGGCAAGTCATCTGTGGTTTTCCTGCTACTGATTGACATGGACCCAAATGATCTGTCTTGTATCTATTCAGCACTCAGGTTCATTAGGAAGCAGGCTTCCAACCACAGATATACACCTCTCATAACCTTCAACCAGCCTCTTTGGTGGAGAGCACATATGATGGTAGAGACCACACCACAGTTACAACCAGCAGTAATTCGCCTTGGTGGATTTAGCACCCAAACGAGTTATCTTGGATGTATTGGCCATTTGATGGGTGGCTCAGGCCTGCATGAACTACTAGAGGTAGTGTATGCAACCAATGCTGCTACGCATATTCTCTCTGATAAGGCTGTGAGCAGAGCAGTTAGAAGTCACACACTTGTTGATGCTGCATTGAACACCATCCTTATTGTCAGTGCCTTGGACATTGAACTACCTGTGACTGATGAAAGTGTAATGGATGGTATTCTTCCGTCTGAACATGACCTTATAAAGGGTATATTGTCTGGAACAACTACCACAGAAGAGATAGACATGGCAGATCTGTCTGAACTTGCGCAAAAACTCAGCCATCAAAAAGAAAAGGTGAAAGAACACAAGACTGCAACACTATGGCTGCAATATATGGCCATGATCGACTTGCTGAAAAAGTTCATAAAAGCAGAGAGACTGGGTGATTGGCAACTGCATCTGCAATCGTTATATGATATGTTGCCGTATCTCGCAGCATCAGGACACAATCTATACCTAAAGAGCGTACCACTGATCAACCTGGTGAACAAGCCTACATCTTTTCTATCCTTAATGACCTAGAGCAGCTTGTACAGCACCCTACCCGTATCCCTGACCGCCTTGGAGAGAGTCCCAACATACTTGACCTTTTCCTAACAACTAATCCTTCTGCTTACACTGTTCATCTTTTCTCTCCGTTGGGCTCCTCCGATCATAATCTTATTACCTTAACATGTCCAATCGCTCCAGTACGGCCTGTGGACCCTGCAAAGAAACGCCGCCTGTGGCACTTTGGAGCTGCAGATTGGGAGGCCCTCAGGCAGTACTTCTTTGATTTTCCATGGAATGATTATTGCTTCCATGGCCGNCTCTCTGGCTTCGGCTTTCCTGTCATTCTCTGACTAAATATATCTGTGCTGTTTACTTATCTCCTAATTCTACTGACTATCAAAAATTCTTTGACTATCTTACTTCTACGATGGAACACATTCTATCCATTTCTCCTTTCTCTGAAATCTCCATTCTAGGAGATTTCAATGTTCACCACCACCTTTGGCTCTCCTCTCCTTTCACTGATCCACCTGGTGAACAAGCCTACATCTTTTCTATCCTTAATGACCTAGAGCAGCTTGTACAGCACCCTACCCGTATCCCTGACCGCCTTGGAGAGAGTTCCAACATACTTGACCTTTTCCTAACAACTAATCCTTCTGCTTACACTGTTCATCTTTTCTCTCCGTTGGGCTCCTCCGATCATAACCTTATTACCTTAACCTGTCCTATCGCTCCGGTACAGCCTGTGGACCCTCCAAAGAAACGCCGCCTGTGGCACTTTGGAGCTGCAGATTGGGAGGCCCTCAGGCAGTACTTCTTTGATTTTCCATGGAATGATTATTGCTTCCATGGCCGGGAGCCATCTGAGTGTGCCTTGCGCGTTACGGAGGTTATTCTCTCAGGCATGGAAGCATACATTCCTTTCTCATATCCTCTGACTAATGCAAGAAAGCCTTGGTTTAATCACGCTTGTTCTAATGCTGTCCGCAACAAGGAGAGGGCCTATAAGAGGTACCGGAGCCAACCCACCCCTGAATCACACCTTTTATATATTTCTGCCCGGAATCGTGCTAAGTCTGTTCTTCGCTCTGCTAAAAACAATTTNCTCTCTGGCTTCGGCTTTCCTGTCATTCTCTGACTAAATATATCTGTGCTGTTTACTTATCTCCTAATTCTACTGACTATCAAAAATTCTTTGACTATCTTACTTCTACGATGGAGCACATTCTGTCCATTTCTCCTTTCTCTGAAATCTCCATTCTAGGAGATTTCAATGTTCACCACCACCTTTGGCTCTCCTCTCCTTCCACTGATCAACCTGGTGAACAAGCCTACATCTTTTCTATCCTTAATGACCTAGAGCAGCTTGTACAGCACCCTACCCGTATCCCTGACCGCCTTGGAGAGAGTTCCAACATACTTGACCTTTTCCTAACAACTAATCCTTCTGCTTACACTGTTCATCTTTTCTCTCCGTTGGGCTCCTCCGATCATAATCTTATTACCTTAACATGTCCAATCGCTCCAGTACGGCCTGTGGACCCTGCAAAGAAACGCCGCCTGTGGCACTTTGGAGCTGCAGATTGGGAGGCCCTCAGGCAGTACTTCTTTGATTTTCCATGGAATGATTATTGCTTCCATGGCCGAGAGCCATCTGAGTGTGCCTTGCGCGTTACGGAGGTTATTCTCTCAGGCATGGAAGCATACATTCCTTTCTCATATCCTCTGACTAATGCAAGAAAGCCTTGGTTTAATCACGCTTGTTCTAATGCTGTCCGCAACAAGGAGAGGGCCTATAAGAGGTACCGGAGCCAACCCACCGCTGAATCACACCTTTTATACATTTCTGCCCGGAATCGTGCTAAGTCTGTTCTTCGCTCTGCTAAAAACAATTTCATCCGTGCTAAATGTTCCCAACTCTCCAACTCGAATTCTTCTCGCTCCTTCTGGCACCTTGCCAAAAACCTTTCTAACAACTTTACCTCATCATCCTTCCCTCCTCTTTTCTACTCTGATGGCTCAGTAGCTATTTCTTCTACTGATAAAGCAGATCTCTTTGCTCAGACTTTCTCCTCCAATTCCACCTTAGATGATTCCGGTGCTATTCCTCCATCACTTCCCCCCTCTGACTTCCTTATGACTGGCATTAAAATTTCTTCAGCAGATGTATTTTCTGCCATTACTGGCCTCAATACTAAAAAGGCATACGGTCCTGATGGAGTCCCTTCTGTTGTTCTCAAAAACTGTGCTTATGTGCTTACACCCTGCCTAGGTAAACTCTTTCGCCTTTGTCTCTCAACTTGTACCTTTCCTTCTTGCTGGAAGTTTGCTTTCATTCAGCCAGTCCCAAAGAAGGGTGACCATTCCCAACCCTCTAACTATCGTCCAATTGCTTTAACATCCTGCGTATCAAAAGTTTTCGAGTCAATTCTTAACAGAAAAATTTTAAAGCACCTTTCCTGTCACAACCTTCTTTCCGATCGTCAGTATGGGTTCCGTCAGGGACGCTCCACTGGCGATCTTCTCACCTACCTTTCTGACTCTTGGTCATCCTCCTTTCGGAACTATGGCGAAAGCTTTGCCATTGCACTTGACATCTCAAAGGCTTTCGATCGAGTCTGGCATAAATCTTTAATTTCCAAACTGCCCTCCTACGGTTTCTATCCTTCTATCTGTGCCTTCATCTCTAGCTTCCTTTCTGGTCGTTCTATAGCTGCTGTTGTAGACGGCCATCGTTCCTCTCCTAGACCTATCAACAGTGGTGTTCCTCAGGGTTCTGTCCTATCACCTACTCTCTTCCTTTTATTCATCAATGACCT
>JAGKTI010031918.1:1394-12018 GCA_018397915.1 Birgus latro
TCACCCTTTCCATTATTTAGTGTTTTTTTTTGAAAATAGCCAAAAGGTAATCGTATAACAAAATTCAATCTTATCACTACAGAATAATCAATCCATGAAATCAGTGTTGATATCTAAGTCCTGCATTTAGCTGTGAAAATGATAAGGATGAATGATGTAGTCAGGATTTCGCAAACAGACTATGTAGGTGGTCTATTATTGCATTATATGAGATGGCAGTAAATATAATCCATGAATCTACAGTATATACGTTGGGTCATTTTGCTTAAGCTTCATTAAAAATTCAAATAATTGATTTGAAGGATAGAAAACCTTTTATTGTTGTTTTTCCATATATTTTCATTTCTTTTAGTTGAGTGTAATTGTCAATCATGAGTATTAAATCTGTCACTCCTTCAGTGAGCGCTAAAAGGCAGGATATAAATCTCAATCTCTGGCTTACTAAGAATCTGCCTGTCAGTTTTAAAAATATTTGTCTCTAATATCGCAATGTAATTTGGCGGAAGCACAGGGAGATTTGCGCTTAATACTCTCATGTTTTATCATGTCGCAAAGGAATTTAATTACAATCACATGTAATCTAATTCTTCAACCCCTTCTTCACTTTTTCACTTCACTTCCATGTGTTCCTTTGCTTATATTTTTGCTACTGACAAATAATATCTATCAGCTTAAAGGGAACTATGGTAAAGAAACGGACTGGAATAAGCTCCTTTAACTCCTTCACTACTGGAGGTCTGTGCTTACCTAGATATAATCCTCTAGTAATTAGTCAGAGTGAGACAGAAAAGACGTTACCTTACTGAAAGAATTAAGTCTTCCTAGGAACTCTGGATTTGTTGCCTGCACGAGGGTAGGTAGAAGTGAATTATAAAGAATGATTTTGCCTGGAAAATTTGGACTTAATCCCCATAGATCTACTTTCCTCCTACCTACTCATCCACCCCCCTACCTACCCACCCACACTGCCTACACCCTGCCCACTCACTCACCCACCCAACCTGTCCATCCACCCACCCACACTACCTACCCAATCCCCCTGCCAACCCACCCGCCCACTCCCCCTGCCCACCACACGCACCCGCATACCCACACCACTTACTTCGCTCATCCGTTCCACCCCACCCCACTCATCCTTCCTCCACCCAACCCACCTCTCCTCCAAGCTCCACCATACACCTCCTTGCACACACACACACTCACACACACACACACACACACACACACACACACACACACATACAGGATTATAGAATATAGGATAAAGGATCAGGACCAATTATTGGTGGCAAGTCGATAATGACGCTGTTATTGTTATTGTAGCTGAGTAACCTCAGTCTGTCTGGGGAAGCAAGCCCATCAATCACCGGTAAACGCATGGCCGTCCTATGCAGGTAACCGATATTCCCTTGTGGTAAACAGAGCCTCGTCATAAATAAGCAAGGAGAAGATTGTGGAGGTTTGGTTCCCAGATGGAAGCCGCATTTGCGTCTCTCCATCCAGTTAACAGGGGCAGCAAAGTACGCTGCACATCACCCAGTAGTGTGGATACGTGGTTACCCTCCAGGGTTGTAAATGGTTTGCTGGGTTGCAGGAAACCATTAAGCTTTTATTCAGCGAAGAGCCGTCGGAAGTAGAAGGAAGAGTAATAAAAAATGACAGAAAAGATGGAAAAAATAGTAATGCTGGAGGGTAGACACAGAAAAAGAACGATAAAAGTGAAGGAAGTAGGCAGCACCATGTCAAGTGAGTGGATGATGGTCGCCACCACATTCCACCTGATAATGACGTACTGTGTAGTTGCAGTAAATAAGTCTTTTCCTCCGCCTCGAAGCTATCAAAAGAGATCGTGTTAAGCAAGCCCATAAATTGAAGAGAACTGGAAGGTTATAATCTCACATCATTAGCTCAGAGCCTCAGGCGTGTAAATGTATTTTTGCAAAAACGACACTCATTCCCTTCCCCCACCAACAACGCCCTCTTTGTGGACCCTCCGCCAAAATAAGAGTATGAAATTTTGATTAAATTACTGCGAAGCACGAACGCCTGTGGTACTCCCTTAAGAAATTACGCAACACACTATCGCCAAGCTTCCTCAATGAACTGAAGCTTTAATAGGAGTTAGTTTTTAGTCTGTGTGTGTGTGTGTGTGTGTTTGTGTGTTTATCTTATATCGTGTGTGTGTGTGTGTGTGTGTGTGTGTTATAGCCTCCTATTCGGTGATAAAAACAGCTGTTACACTTCCAGGAACCTCTTCTTTAATCAGTCATTTGTGGCCTTTACAGTATACCACTAAATTTGTTCAAACATGAAATTAAATAGTACTGAGTACCATATTTTCTTATAAGCATATTTGTTTCCTCACAGCTAAACCATGACATAAATAAAAGAGAATGTATATAAAACAAAGGCATCAGGAACGCAGGTAAGAGTCAGAGGAGCGTCATAGGGTATCAGTCCCTCTTCTGTACTTATGGTGATGCTCTGTTTTCCACCTCTGAGATAACACAGCCCTCACAAGGCCTTGGTGTTAAGGGATATTGGCTTGTCCCACGAGCATCCATATTAACAAGCATGTCTAATTAACCCACAGAAGGATTGCACAGAATTTGTCGATTGGCTTCATTAAGAGTAGTATTGCCTTCAGAGTCAGTTGTCATATGTATAATTAGTGGGTAATATTTGGTAATTCCCTCGCTAGCTGTCAGTATGCCAGAACTATTTATCTACGCACAATCTTTACTTGTTCGACAACCCAGCCTAGTGTTAATGAGGTATTTTGATTCCAGGCCTTGTGTGAGGTTCTTTAAACAGTATGTACGCACGCTTGCTAGAAATTTCTTTTATTTGCGTCTTGTAAGGGTTTCGATCAAAAGAAATTAATTTTTCTTTGTGCACCAGCTGGCTACTTCAGAATTCTAAATCTCATCTCGTCAACATTATTCTTTAAATCGTTAAATGTAGCTGAAGGTTAAAGTCCATGGAATATTTTTTTTTTACCACAGCAAACAACCATCGTATATACTGTATGTATATATAAGCAGACTTTCCTTCTATTTTTCATTCCATTTCTTAAGCTTGTGCAACAGATCTGGAATGTCATGAGAGTCACCTCTGAGAGATATTAATTGCTGCATATTCAGATTTAAATCAGATGTTGTGTGTGTGTTTCTTGGTAGTTCTGGGGAAGTGACATGAACCAAGAGTCATCTTATAACCTTTGTATCGACCACCTGGTTTATAATGATACGCAATTTTTATGAACTGCCTTTCGTACACTGAAGTCTATATAACACCAAAGCCTTGGAACACAAGCAATTGATTTAAACGTGGATAATTCTTGATATACGTAGTTACCTCTGTGACGAGACAATCAGGTGGTGATCCCAGATACACAAACAAACCCACGATCAATTCCTTCACTTAACTATGAATGGCTTTTGCAGGAAGGACAAGAAAAGGAGAGCACAGAGTCTTCCCTTATCTCTTGTTCTTTGCGTAGTAACTGTCTATGAGTAAATGTTTATGATTAAGTGCGTAGTACCTGTTTAGGAGTAACTGTTGATGAATAAGTGGGTCCACATTCTTGGTGCTTAGTGGATGAAATGGGTGAGAGGGAAAACAGGAATGAAGTTAACTCCCTGAATGCTTGGATGAATTTTTCATTTCTTCCGTACTACTGTACCTTCAGACGGTTTGCTTAATTTACAGAAGACCTTGACAAATGAAAAGGATTACTGAAGATACGTTAAGACTACTAGTTTGGAAATTCTCCCTTTAAAAGAATCAAATTGTCTGGACGTAGCAATAATAAGTAAAACGTTCTTCACCGGAATCCATTCAGATATTTAAGTGCATTTTTGCTAGTACCAGAGCTTAAAAGAGCGCCCCCCCCATCCGTAGTGAAAGAGTTACTAGTAGTACACTACTACTATTACACAAATTGGTACCTTCCGTAATCACTTAATCAGTCAGTCTGTGGCAGATTGCAATGTTGAGACGTTTGTTAGCAGTATAAAATACGCCGTGAGACTGAAGGCACTAAAATTTATAGGACAAGCAATTACTACCAACAAGAAATGTATGAAAACTTGCACCCCCAAAGGGGGCTCAGTTCAATAGAGAGGTCGTTTGGAACTGTGATGCATATGGATGGTTGGAGAGGAAAGGAGAGGGAGACTTAAATCTTTAGTTGAGAATAGCTTATTGTGCTTTTCTTCCGGCTAACATCTAGATATTTCAATGTTCTCTAGAGAAAATTAGGGTAATAGAGA
Organism: Birgus latro; assembly: GCA_018397915.1. Taxonomy (NCBI): domain Eukaryota; kingdom Metazoa; phylum Arthropoda; class Malacostraca; order Decapoda; family Coenobitidae; genus Birgus; species Birgus latro. The sequence goes on from JAGKTI010031918.1 coordinate 5,669, forward strand.
CCCCACAATTACAATTCCGGCCACGAGTAATGGACGTATTATATCCCAGCTTTCAAACTGTGATTTTATTCAACCCAAAACATCTGCGGCAGACAGAGTTACATCCTAGAAAATCAGTAGGTATTTGGCCCTTATCATAGCCCTGTGTGTGTGTGTGTGTGTGTGTGTGTGTGTGTGTGTGTGTGTGTGTGTCTTCATGGTTGTACACCTATAGCCTCCGGCACATTTCTTCAGTTACATTCATTCTGTGTTACGAGCTGCTTTCAGTAAATACATTGTAAATCTCTCCTTCTTTCCTATGCTTATATTACTTACTACTTTTCTGCCAGCCTATCTTGTCCTGCCTTTCTTGCCTTCAGAGTAGCGTCCTTACCGCCATTTTCCCTTCCACTAAATATATTTTTGTGCCGTGAGCTGTCCTTGCCAAGTTGCTGAGGTATGTTGAAGTATCGTCTTCACTTTAATAGGAGTTTTAGCACTTCTTTAGCGTTAAGTTTTTCATGCAACATTCCATTAGTCCCTATTATGTTGTCAAGTTTTAAATATATACAAAGATTACTTACTGTGCAAGTTAATAATATACGAAGAGAATATAGGCACATCCGATGCACAAATCAACTTGCACGTAAGAGGTAGCAGAAGAACTGATTTTAGAAAATCAGTATGTGTTACAGGCAGGGGGAGTTTTGATTCACTGAAATGAGACACTGGCCAGGGACAATAAGGTTTATTAAAGGGGAGTAGATCTCACCTGTGTTCTTCTCCAATGCACCTTTTTATTAATCCTTTTGATAAACCCTGGGGTGTCATAAATGTGATAAATCCTGGGGTTTCATAAATGTGATAAACTCTGGGGTGTCATAAATGTGACAAATTCTGGGGTGTCATAAATGTTATAAATCCTGGGGTTTCATAAATGTGATAAACTCTGGGGTGTCATAAATGTGATAAATCCTGGGGTTTCATAAATGTGATAAATCCTGGAGTTTCATAAATGTGATAAATCCTGGGGTGCCACAAATGTGATAAATCCTGGGGTGTCATAATGTGACAAATCCTGGGGTGTCAAAAATGTGACAAATCCTGGGGTGTTATAATGTGATTAATCTTGGGGTGTCATAAATATGATAAAGTGATAAATCCTGGGGTGTCATAAATGCGATAAATCCTGGAGTTTCATAAATGTGATAAATCCTGGGGTGCCATAAATGTGATAAATCCTGGGGTGTCATAATGTGATAAATCCTGGGGTGTCATAAATATGATAAATCATGGGGTGTCATAAATGTGATATATACTGTACTGGGGTGTCAAAAATATGCTCTACATTCACCCTTCCCCTTAAATCCAGTAAGACAACACCTACTGCAGATCTGTTATGAGTAACACAAGCAAAGTTGGCCCAGTTACGAAGAAAAATGCAAGTTTCACCTGTACATCTGACTCAAAAACTCTTATAAAGGTTACCTTTAAAATTCCATAATTTTAATTGCTGATTATAAACAAGTAGTGTTAACTGGGTTACTGGGCAGCACTCGCAAAGTTGGCCCTGTGAAAAATTTCAGTGAGTCTGATCTTTACTACAGGTCTGTTGTGTAAACAAAGCAGCACAGGCAAAAGTGATTTAGTGTGGTGACTCATTTACTGAGCGAGTGTTTATAAACTTTTATGTACGGTGGTGGATATAGAGGCAGCGTAACACTTAAAATATACTGTCCCTTTCTATTCCAGAAATATAATGAGGAGAGCTGGGCAGTAATTATGAAGAGGGTTAAATGTAAATGATATTCAGTTCTGGTGGATGGGATTATTGATTGCTGTACAGTAGGTGAGGCCAGCGTAAATTATTATATTAATGACGTGTCGTGATATGAGTAAAGAGAGGTTGACAACGAATCAGTGAGTCGGTTAGGGCAAGAGAACGTGTAATAGAGATCAGGCAAATGTGATGAATAATGAATGAAAAATGAAGCGGCGTCCGTGATAAATAAATAACCTAGAGCAGAGACGAAAGTGTGATGAATAAAGAGAAGTGTGTTATGAGTCGGAATATAAACAGAGGAAGGTGAGCGATGGGCGAATTAGCTGCAGGTGATAAATTATTGAACAATGGATGTGTGTGGAGGACGCCTGCATGATTAGCTGTAATATTTGACGCTCAGTATTACCCTGTTCCTTTATATATGTATTGTGACAGTAATTTAGTTACTGTACTCGTATAGACGTTATAATGTATTTTATACTTATTATATTTGATAGGCCTTACGGAACAAATAAAAAAAATGTCAAAACACATACTCATTTAGATATATCTTTCACTCTGTACATATCTATTAATCTGTTCGCTTATATATCAATCAATAATTCTATCTATCTGTCTGTCTGTCTATCTGTCTATCTTTCTGTCTATCCATATATCTACCTGTCAATCTCTTTGTCTGTCTGTCTATCTATCTGTGTATCTTTCTGTCTGTCCATATATCTAACTGTCTATCTGTCTGTCTGTCTATCTGTATATCTTTCTGTCTGTCCATATATCTAACTGTCTGTCTGTCTGTCTGTCTATCTGTATATCTTTCTGTCTGTCCATATATCTAACTGTCTGTCTGTCTGTCTATCTATCTGTATATCTTTCTGTCTGTCCATATATCTAACTGTCTATCTGTCTGTCTGTCTATCTGTATATCTTTCTGTCTGTCCATATATCTAACTGTCTGTCTGTCTGTCTATCTGTATATCTTTCTGTCTGTTCATATATCTAACTGTCTGTCTGTCTATCTATCTGTGTGTCTTTCTGTCTGTCCATATATCTACCTGTCAATCTCTCTGTCTGTCTGTCTATCTATCTGTGTATCTTTCTGTCTGTCCATAAATCTAACTGTCTATCTGTCTGTCTGTCTATCTGTATATCTTTCTGTCTGTCCATATGTCTATTTGTCTATGTCTATCTATCTGTGTGTCTTTCTGTCTGTCCATATATCTATCAATGTATCTGAGTAAAAAGAGTGCATAATACAGCAGTGACTGGGGGTAAGAGGTGATTGTATTGTTATTACTGGGACAGTAAGCTTAACAAGTACAAAACTACTTGGATGCGGGAGCTTCAGGGCTCTTCGGATGATGCTCTTGGGCCCGTATTCTCGTCGGTTGAGGAAGCTCCCTAGCACCATTTCCTAAGCGATTTATTTTGTATGTTGCACCTTACTGCCCTCTTCTGTGTTATATAAATCCTTCCAATATCGCCATACTCTGCACAAATAACGTAGATAAAGATATTACCTAGCCATATCCAAAAATAAATCGCTGAGGCAGAGGTGCTAGGGAGCTTCATTAATCGGCGAGAATACGGACCTTGGTGTGGTGTGAGTGGGTGGTGGGTTGTGGTGTGGTGTGGTGAGAGTGGGAGGTGTGGTGTGTGTGTGGTGGGAGTTGGTGTTGTGTAGTGTGGTGTTGTGTGGCGTGGTGTAATGTGGTGCAGTGTGGTGTGATGATTTGGTATGGTGTGGTGTGGTGTGGTGTGCCTGCGTTAAAGTCGCAGGAGTGTAACACCTCGTGTCCGAAAATCGTAAGTGAGTGACAGATGGACAGGGCCGCTCCTAAAACTAACGTCCATTGCCTGTGTGTTACGGTGTCCTGACCCTTTATTAACTTCCCTGCTTCATAAATCAACACTTGTAATATTGCCTGCCCCACGGATCTCTCTCTCTCTCTCTCTCTCTCTCTCTCTCTCTCTCTCTCTCTCTCTGCACTGGAGTTAGCTGCACTAGGTATTTTTAGATGAGAAAACAACTCTTGGTCCGTCAGTCCCTCCCTAATGATTTTTTGAGGCATGGTTGCCTACTTCACTCCCATACAATTGTGGGAAACCTGATTACGGTCCTAATGATCTTAATCTGTCAAGTATTTACATTGGTCATTAATCTTATAATACCATGAATCGGGTTACTATTATTATTATTATTATTATTATTATTATTGATATTGATGATACTATTTTTTTTAAAGGTTTGTAGCTTTATTAACTACAGGCACCACAAGGCGCCGCTGGAGATGGTGGTGTTACAGTATAGTGCTGTACATGGCAGGTACAGATTACGATTGACAAATATGTAATGTGTACAATGGGCATAACGCCTCACTAGCTAACTAAGCTAATACAATAGCCGCGGCAGCCGTAGCGGCAACGACAACAATAACAATAATAATAATAATCATAATCGTAATAATAATAATAATATTGGTATTTATAATAAGTAGTACTATTAAATGATAATAATAATACATATAATGATAATAATAATACATATAATAATAATAATAATAATAATAATAATAATAATAAATATTCACAGCACTAACAACAGTAATAATAATAATAATAATAATAATAATAATAATAATAATAATAATAAATCATTATCATCACTACAGCATCATCATCATTATAGTGTACAACTACAATGACAATATTATGTTGTTATTAGAGTGTTTTGGCGTATCATAGTGTCGTACGTGTTGAGTGTAGGTTAGCATGGTGGTGGGTGGAGAGCCACCTGTTCCTTTATGTAGGTGGTCCAGCCTTGAATCAGACGAAGTGCGATGCCCCCGGCAGTGGTGTTGGGTCCCCTGCGAAGGAAGGCAGTGGCGGGGCAGGTAAGGAGCCAGTGATCAAGGCTGGTGGCTGGGGTGTTACAGTGTGCGCATGGCTCCGCTGGGTGTTCACATCGCTCCCATCTACACATCCAACCCAGTCGAATTCTAAATAAGTGTTGCTCTTCAGCCCTGGTAGTGGAGGTGTTGAGAGCTGGCGGGTTATACTGAGTGACGGTCCTGTACCACTTGGCAGAAACTGAGTGCTGTGAAGCTGTCTTGTGTGTGGTAAGTAAGTGTTTTCTCTCCTTCTGCCTTGCGTCCTCCTTCAGTTTAGCTCTGCTGGGATGTAAGTTTATGGAAAAGTCGGGATTAGGTATGATACTATATTCTTATTTTTCTTATTATTACCTCCGCCAAGGAGGTTATGTTTTCACCCGTGTCCGTTTGTTTGTTGGTTGGTTGGTTTGCGAGCAGGATTACACAAAAACTACAGGACGGATTTCCACAAAACTTGCTAGAAGAATTGGCCTTGACACCGAATAGACTCCATTAAATTTTGGTGCGGATCCGGATAAAGGTGCATATCCAGGATTTTTTTTTTTTTTTTTCACTCTAACATTGCGAGATAGGGCGTGCTGAGACGTTCTCGTAAATTTTTGAGTGAATATTGTATGGATCTTGATGAAAAAAATCAGACATATTTAGGATATGTACAGTTTGGCGCGGATCCATATAAAATTCCGGATCTAGCGGATTTAAATATGTTTTTATAGGGGGGATAGTCTTTTTCCAGCTGCATATTGGGCCTTAGCGGAGGTATGCGCTCTACTGAGTTCCATTCTAGTTATTTATATTTTCCTTCTTTTTCGTCTTGCTTTTGTTCTTGTTCTTGTTCTTCTTCTCCTTGTTCTTGTTCCTCTTCTTCGTCTTCTTCCTCTTCTTGTTTGTTATTATTATTATTATTGTTGTTGTTGCTGTTGTTGTCGTTAGTGATGATATTATATTATTAGGTTTTCTTTCTTTCTTGTTCTTGCTCTTGTTCTTGTTGGTCATGCTGTAGGGGAAGACAGATGGTTGGGTAACTTTGTCTTCCTTGATGATCGTCGTGCAGTCAAACGGCATAACCTAAGCCATTGCCATTGTCCGGGCCAGGTGGTGAGGCCAATGCGGAAAACAAGGATGGTTGTCTGAGGAATGACCTCGTTTACTACGGTCTCCAGACGGTCTTATAAAGCCTTGAGACGATATCCGCAACAGGTGTACTTATATACAACTTTAAGTAATGTTTGATCACCTTAAATGTGACGACTTCGAGTTTTTTCCTGCTATATCCAGTTGCTTGTAATCAACGTCTGAGTGATGCTTACCAGGGAAGAGAGTAATGAATGCAGTATTTAACAGAAAAGCCAGTCTTCAGGTGACCTAAATTGTCTGAGGATAGAAAAACTGAACGAAAACTGCATCTCTGTATTCAAGGGATAAAAAGAAGTGATAGGCTGATGTGAGAAGGGAGGCGTGAACTGTCAATGCAAAGGATTTTAGATAAGGCAGAGGTGTTGAGAATGCAGCTTGCAAGGTCCGTATGTGGAGTGGAATGGCAAGACAAGTTAGAAACGAAATGATACCATTGCAAAGTATGGTCGTAAACCCAGTACCATAAGAAGATCCAAAAAGGGTGTAAGAAATGGTATGGTTATAGAGGAAGAAGGGTAGTGAGAGAGAGAGAGAGAGAGAGAGAGAGAGAGAGAGAGAGAGAG
>JAGKTI010031919.1:0-12018 GCA_018397915.1 Birgus latro
ATACCCTTAAGTCCATGAGGATATGAACCACCATCATTTGTTAGCTCCCTGTTGCAAACACCCTGGGTAACATCAGAGTATTTAAAGTAACAAACGGGTACTGCAAGGTGATTATTACTGAATTCTATAGAGCTAGTACCAAATAATGTAAAGATTTTTATATAATGGATATATTAAATCTTTAATATAATATGCAAATAAACTTCAACATACAAGAGAAAACGGGTACCTAAAAATGAAAATTCTACGTAAATGTAACTTGGCAATGTTCACTAGTGTCCCGAAATCTGCTACGGTAATACTACATCTTATGGTAACTATCTTATTCACAGTGACACTGCAAAACCAACCAAAAAATAAATATGTCCATCACGCAAATTAATGACGCTGTATCAGAATACTATAACATCACTACCACTTTCCATGCCATACTCGTAAATTCATTGACACAGGCTATACTCTTTTTACTCTAACTTGGTCCAGAATTTCACCCTTCTACAGCTATTTCATGTAGTTCAGGGACAGACAAAGACAGCTTACCATCCTTTACATACCAGTAGCTTTTATGTGACTATCACCATATTCTAATGTAAATCTATTATTATAAATCAGAATTCAAGATAAAGAAATGGCAAATTTAGGTCAAGTTACAGTAAAAGGAGTACAGTGTGGTGACATACAAATTTATAATATATACCATATACTATCTTAACGTCTTAGGTAGGTAAGTGGTAGGTGGTGGCGACCATCATCCACTCACTTGATGTAGTGCTGCCTACTTCTTCCTTAACCTTTATCATTCCGTTTCTGTTCCTGCCCTCCTCTCTTCCTGTTTCTCCCATCTTTCCTGTCACTTCTTATTGCTTTTCTTTCCTTTACAGTTGGCTTTACATTGAGTGACAAGCCAAATGGTTTCCTATAAGCCAAGAAACCATTTACAATGCTGGGTGGTAACCATATAACCAAACCATACTTGCTCCCTACTTGTTAACAAGTAGGTTGGTGAAGGGATAGTGCCCCTCCCTGTAAAACAAATAACTCAAAGTCAAATGGCCACCCCTTACGGGATTATGGCGTCTGGCAATAGATAGATAGACAGTACCCAAACTTCAAACTGATCTCTGAAAATTGTACTATTACTTCCCCAGCATAGACAAAAGAAAGAGGATGACTGTACCTTATATTTATTTGGGGTGCTGGATATAATCCAGCAGTCATCATCAATTCATCACAATATTCCACACCCACCAACCAGCCTTCAACCTAGATATTCACATGATGCTTCCCAGACCAGTTCTTATTCATACAATTCAACATTTAACTCTGACTCAATTCACTGGTGCTGCTTCCATCTCACTCTACTGTTGTTATAATACTGGGCACTGCTTTTCTAAATACAGTACTCTATAGGCATACTCCCAACTATCTGCAAGCTTGCATTCCTTTATTGTTTAATGCCCTCTAGCAACTGCAGATAAAAAAAAACTGGTTAATTCTGCAATCCATCCTCAGTCTACCTCTCCCCCTGCCCTATGGCCTGTAGTTTGCCAAATGCAATGTGTTTAGGCATCTAGAAATTAATGAATTTAGCTTTTGTCTCTCCTTTGTCTGGCTGACTTTAGTAGGTATAATATTCATAGACTATGTTTCTATGGTTCACATGCACACACCAGCACACATGGACACAAGTAAGTATAAACACACACACACACACACTAAACCATTAGCTACACTTCAGCACACTACAGAATACAAATATGGTTTATTAGCTGCAGTTCACACACTATAAAAACTCAGAAAAAAAACTACTCACTGCCAATGCCTGTATTGTGGCAAGATACAGCAGTGCAAGGCTTCTCTCACTCGAGTCCAGAGTCAGCCCACTGATCTGTTAACAAACATTATGATGCTGTAGGTTCAAAAATGACATCATCATCATCATCATTATGATCATCATTGTCACTGTTATCATTCCCATCATCACCACCATCATGATCATCATCACCATCAACAGCATTATCATCATCATAAGCAAGTCAAGTGAACCACAAAGTAGGTCAATTATCAACAAAATGCCAAAACAGTTGTCTTTCATTATTTGCCAGGGTCATGGAACACAAAATTTCTGTGAATAATCAAACTCCTGAAAAAGGGCCCAACAGCAATAATTAAAATAAGTGATTGCCTAAGAACTTTTTGTAGTGCCCTCAGACATCAGATTTTAGAATCAACAGGGCGTTAAATCATCTCCAACTATACGTTAAACTAGTGTATTCAGCTACTTGTTATCGCCCACCTTTAGCAAGGCGAGGCATTATAGTTTTTGTCCTTGTGGGTCTGTGTGTGTGTGTTTATTTGTATCTGCTGCCAAAATATCTCTAAAATTGAGGACATATTTTCACCAAACCTTCAGAAAATAGCAACTATGTGGACATGCAGAAGCCGATTGCTTTTCATGAGGTTTTGATCAAAGATGACCAAATGCCAGCTGCCATATTTTTTTTATTACCAATCTTTAGCAAGGCTAGGCAATATAGTTCTGTCTGCGTGTGTATGTAACTCTGTCTATTTATCTATTGCCAGATGCCTTAATCCCGTAAGGGGTGGCCACAAACAAATTGCCTCTATGTCGCCCTGTCCCTCGCCATTTCACTTCCCTGCTTCCAGCTCACACCCCCCTCTCTCATATACCTTTCCACTCCATCTCATCCTTGGCCTCCCCCTCCCTCACCCCCCCTCCACCTCACTTATATACTTTACATTCTCCTCGTCAGTCTCTCACTCTCCATCCTCTCCACATGGCCAAACCACCTCAGTCTGTTTCTCCTAATGCTTCCTATCACATCCACATCCACACCACAACGCTCCTTCACTTCCTTATTTGTCACACTGTCTCTCCATGTGACTCCAAATGGTCCTCTCAAATAACTCATTTCCACTGTTCTCACTCTTGACTTCTGTCCCTCCAACAAGGTCCAAACCCTTGCCACAAGGGTGTGGGAAATAATTCCATCTTTTGCATGTTTGAGATAAGTGGATGCATAAGACATGTAGTGGTATTAGATGCAGACTGCGAGATAATGCTGATTTCATGTGTGAGGCGTATCGAGGAGAAAATGTGGAGATTGTCAGGCAAGACAGGATAGATCATGCTGGTGGGTCTCTTGGAAGAGTTTTGTTACCTGGGAGACATTATATGTGTTGGAAGTGGAGCTGGAGCTAGCTCTGTGGCTAGGGTGAGGAGTGACTGGAAGACATTCAAGGGGCTGTTTGCCTCTCCTGACATTGAAAGGGCTGTTCTTCCTCCTCTGTGTTGTAGGCTGCATGTGTTAAGAATGTAATGCTGTATGGCAGTGAGACCTGGGCTGTAAAGGAAGAGGATATTTGCAGGCTCAAACATAAAAAAATGATAATGATTAGGTGGATGTGTAAAGCATCTTTGATTGGGATGCCTGGGGGGCTAGGTTTATGATGGAAAAGTTAAGAGGATGTATGGATGGAACTGGAGAGTATTGGTGTCATGATGAGGAAAGGTAGACTGAGATGGTTTGGGCATTTGGAGAGAATGGAGGATGACAATTAGGTGCAGAAAGTGAGAAGTGTGAATGCTGGGGCTAGGGTTGTGAGAGGCAGATAAAAAAAGACCTGGAACAAGGTCACAGAGTGTGACTTCAGGGACAGGGGACTGAAAAGAGAGGCTGCCAGAGATCGAGCAGCAAGGACAGTCGCCATTAAGTGACCAAGGCTGATGCATGTAAGCATGTTGGAGCCTTTATAAATGAAACAATACAAAATGAAAGGAAACAATTGTATACTTTGTTCTTGCTATCTCCAAATGATCTTTAGCTTATGAGAGACTACAGTACTTGATTCAGATGGGTTAGTTACAGCCTTCATTAATCACTCCAGTCCAGGTTATCTCCACTAAAATGAATGAACTGCCTGGAAATTAGCAAGACTATGGGAAAATTTAAATGTCACTAAATGGGTTAAAGTGACAGGAAGCATCATCAACCATGGCACTGAGGTGTTACAACAGTCTGGAAGTATGAGGAATAAAATTAAAAATACATCCTTGTAGCTGCTGTTGTAAAGCAATGGTACAAGTGAGAGAAAGGGTCATCTACTTAAACCTGAAATCAAGAAGTAAGATATAGATCCTAAATTTTGACAATTTTTTTCAGTACCTGAAAATGATGGAACATATCTGGCCTCACGTGTTACTGCTAACTGCATTCTGTGGTACAGGATGCAGGCTGACCATACATAATAACCACAGACATTCCATAAATGATCATCAAAAATTATGGGTCTGCATTCCACTTTGTGATTTAAGGTTTCAGCTTATGACACGCAGCATCACCAACCATGCCCTTCATGGTGGGGTCAGCCAGAGGTGACCTGTTGCCGTGGAAGTCTGGGTACACGTGAAGGTTGCTGGTCAGGAAGGCAGGGTTGGCTACATCCTCCTGCTGACATATCCTCAATACTTCACCTTCCAACCCACTCATACACACTCCTGTCAACAAACACACCTTCAATAATGAAAGACATTGCATGGATCTTTTCTATTAATGCAAAAAAGAAAGGATCAAAGGCTTTCGGCCAAAAAGAAAAAGAAGATTGAAGTTGCTCTCTCTATTAACAATGAACAAAGAAAGTCAAAGTCAAAATCCATGTACTTTGAGATACTTAGATACATTACATTTCAAAGAAGTGAGATCACAGGCAAAGGTCTGTGAGACTCGAGAGAGACTCAAATCAGATGAGGCAAATATTGAATAAGATCGATCCCGAAGGAAACAAGTGGGAAAAAGAAATTGAGGAAGTAAGGAGGATAGGGATATATAAGAAAGGGGAAGCAAGACCAATTCGAGTTAAGATGTCTTCAGAAAGTGTAGTAAATGACATATTAAAGGTGACCTGGAAACTGAGTAAAGAGGCAGGGATGGAAAATATTATAGTAAGAAAAGACTTGAATGAGAAGAAAGAGAAGTTTTAAAATCTTTGAAGGACCAAGTAAAGGAAAAAAATGACAGGAGGACAGAGGAAGAACGTAAAACTTTTTTTTGGAGAGTGATGGATATGAAGGCAAGGAAGTGGTATGTGAAGAACTAGACGTGATGGAAACAAAGGGGATGGCTATGAATATGAAAAAGAGAAGAATGAGTAAAGATAAAAACAGTGCAGTGAATCTGAGTATCATGTTCAGTAATGTAGATGGATTAATATCTAAGAAAGGGGAAATTGGAGACTACTTAAATGAAAATAAACCTGAAATTGTTTGCTCAGTAGAGACCATATTGCCCCGAGATGTCGATACAAAGTTATTTGGCTGGAACAATTATAAGATTTGGAGGAAGGACAGAGAAGGCAAATTTGGGGGAGGTATAGTGATATTAACCCGTAATGACCTAAGAGTAAAGAATACAGTATAGAAATTGAAAATATCAAGGCTGAACTTTTGGGAGTTGTAATAGAGGACAGGTATGGAGAAAAAAATGGATGTAATAGATTTTTATATGCCCCCCCAAACTAGGGCATGGACAAAGGAAGATTACGAACAGTTAATAAGAGAATCCATTATTAGGCTAAAAATGTTAACTGAACGAAGAAATAGAATAATATTAATGGGAGATTTTAACTGTAGAGAAGTTGATTGGGAAAGTATGGATGCTGGGAACAATGAGGAATCATGGGGATATAAATTATTGGAATTGAGGATGGAAAACATGTTAACCCAGTTGATCAAAGAAAACACAAGAATTAGGGGTGTTGATGAACCATCCAGGCTCGACCTAGTATTCACAAAGGACCCAGATGATGTGAGAAACATAACCTACCATTGCCCCTTTGGTAATAAAAGTGATCATCTGGTAATTGAGATGGATGTGGTAGGAGTGAGGGAAGGAGAAAGAGATGAAAAACACAGAGAAAATAGATACAATTATGGGAAGGCAGACTTTGCTTCCCTGAGGAACTTTTTTCAAAATGTAGAATGGAGTAAAATGAATATGATCAGAAATGTTGATGAGAAATATGAGTTTTTGTTAGAAGTATATAAAACAGGAGTTACTAAGTATGTCCCAAAATTTTCTGCAGCTATGGAAAGGAAGAAAGAATGGTTTAACAACAGATGTAGGATGGCACAAGAGGCAAGAAAAAAAGCATGGAATAAAGTGAGAAGAAGGTAGAGTGAAAGGGCTTGGGAGGAGTACAAGCAGGTAAGAAATGAATATGTAAGGGTACAGTGAGAAAAGGAAAGGAAATACGAAAAACATATTGTATCTAACTGTAAAAAAGAGCTGAAACTATTTTATAGGTTTGTAAATGGCAAAATGAAAGTTAAGGACAGTATAATACGACTGAGGGATGGAGATGAAACATACGAAAGAGAGGAAGACTTGTGTGAAATAATGAACAACAAGCTGCAGTCAGTTTATGTATTGGAAGACGAATTTAGGGAGCCTGAAATGGAACCCAGGCTGACGAGAATGGCTGAAATTACAGTTGACATGAATGAGGTGCTACAGCTGATGAAGCATTTAGATGTGAGAAAAGCAATGGGACCAGATGGTGTGGCTGGATGGATCCTGAAGGAATGTGCCAACCAGTTAGTGTGGCCAGTTTATGTCATTATCAAAACCTCGCTTGAAAATAGACAGTTACCTAAAGATTGGAAAAGAGCAAGTATTGTGCCAATCTTTAAGGGAGGAGATAGGGAGGATCCACTTGATTATAGACCTGTGTCACTTACTAGTATTGTTTGTAAAATCTGTGAGAAAATTATTAGAAAAAGATGGATAAAGTATTTAGAAGAAAATGAAGCGATAAAACCAAGACAATTTGGTTTTAGGGAAGGAAGATCATGTGTTACTAACCTATTAAGTTTCTACAGTAGGGTAACAGGTGTCGTACAGGAGAGAGAGGGATGGGCGTACTGTGTCTATCTGGATCTTAAGAAAGCATTTGACAGGGTACCCTATAAGAGACTATTGTGGAAGTTGAGGACCTTTGGAGGGGTGCATGGGAAACTATTAAAATGGATGGGAGATTATTTGACAGGATGGCAGATGAGAATAGTAATAAGAGACAGGGTTTCACAATGGAGAAATGTGACTAGTGGAGTACCCCAGGGCTCTGTCCTGGCCCCAGTAATGTTTCTGATATATGTAAATGATTTGCCAGAGGGTTTGAATAGTTACATGAGTATGTTTGCAGATGATGCTAAAATTATGAAACATATTAAATGTATAGATAGTTGTAAAGAACTGCAAGAGGACTTGGACAAACTGCAAAGCTGGAGCCAGACTTGGAAAATGGAATTTAATGCCAAGAAGTGTCATGTATTAGAAATGGGTATAAGTGAAAGAAGACCACACTGGACATACAAAATGGGCAATGAGATGATTAGTAAAAGAAAGGATGAGAAAGACTTGGGAGTGATTATTCGAGATGACTTGTCACCAGAAAAGCATATAAACAAAATTATTGGGGGAACTTATGAAATACTGACCAACATGAGAGTGGCTTTTAATTATATGGATGAGGAAATGTTGAGGGAGTTAACAGTGACCATGATAAGACCACTAGAGTATGCGGCGGTGGTATGGTCACCTCATTTGGAGAAGCATATTGATAAACTAGAAAGGGTTCAACGGATGGCAACGAAGATGATACCACGTTTAAGGGAACTCACCTATGAGGAGATATTGGAAAAACTGAAGTTACCAACACTGCGCGAGAGAAGGGAAAGAGGTGACTTGATCACGATATTTAGAAATGTAAGAGAATTGGAAAGGGTGGATAGAGAGGATCTTTTTGTGTTGGATGATGGAAGAACACGAGGTCATGGCTTCAAGTTGAGGAAAAGTAGATGTCTTAATGATCTCAAAAGGTTCAGTTTCCCGAATAGAAGCATAAGTATTTGGAATGACTTAGACGAAGAGGTGGTGCAAGCGAAAAACATTCATGCATTTAAAACTAGATTAGATGAATGTAGATATGGAGACGGGACAACACGAGCTTAGCTCAATTCCTGTATACTACAAATAGGTAAATACAAATAGGTAAATACAGGCACACACACTATAACAAAGAGTTCTTGATAATACACATTACTGTTGTATTAACCTCTAGTAGTGAAAACCATTATTAATAACAAATGTTGTGGTATACATTGTGGACTACATCATCAGCTGTGATGGCAGGTGAAAAATGTTGTGTCAAGTGACCTATGCTTGTGTGTGTGTCACAATACTCAATGTCCCAAAACAGTTAGGCTGATACTGTATATACATACCTTGTGGTGTAGGTGTTGAGGCAGTGCCAGGTGTGTGCTGGTGATGCTGATGCCCCAGGTGAGTGGCATTAGTACCATCCTGGCCAGCTGGTTTTGTACACCTGAAGGCAGCATGAACAGCAGCCACTGGGCCAGGTATGTTACATCATCCTTACTCGGCACCCACGTCCCCAGTGGTGGTGCACGGAATGGATACAGTGCCATCCCACCCACACCACTCAGATGCTCCTGTGCACAGACATACACAAACATCAATACCATCACTTCAACTCAACTGCGCACAACTCACTTCCCATGTAGTCTAAAGAAAAGGTCCAACACCATCCCTTCCACACTGGTCAGAGGGTTCTGTGCAGCTATATAATACCAAGAGGGGAGGCGGTAGCTCGATCGGTAGAGAGTGCTATACAATACCAACAGGGGAGGCGGTAGCTCGATCGGTAGAGAGTTGGCTTGCAGTCCCGAGGGACCCAGGTTCGAATCCTCGCTGAGGCAGGGAACAGTTTAAGGATTTGAATTTCATTAAATCAGGCTTTACTGATCTACCAGAAGACCCGCCGACATGTCGTAAAAATAACTCCGCTAATACCAATACACCAGTCCTGTATGAGACAGCCCTAGCATGTATTCAATATGGACGGTGGGTGTTAAGCGCCGAAGTGGTGACATGTAGAAGGTGTAGGAGGACGGCTGTGCCTTGATAGCAGGCTGTAAAGCCTATGCCCAGAGTCGGACACATAAAAAAATAAAAAAAATAAAAAAAAGCTGCATCAGTGTCATCAATCTACAGTGAAGTTACTACAGCACCAGTACAGTAGCTACTTATCTGGCAGGAACACAGTCAACCAGCTCCCCTTTCACTGTCAATTTTATGCCTACTTATGGTGAAGTGAACAGGGTCATCAGAAGAGTCGATAAAAAAAAAAAAAAAAAAATTGTAGTGTACCTGTGTGGCAGTGGGGAGGAGAGACATGGTGGGATGCTGGGCTGCCAGTGGGGCCGGCAGGCCATGTCCGCCGTGACTCAATGCTTCCCTAGTATCCTCACTGACAAGGCTGCCTCAAAGACGTTATTTACCACTACCTGTAGACAAGATAATATTCAAATGCTGAAATAAGTGGCAAACAATATAAAATCTAAATAACTGTCCTCTAACCTTACGTATACATATTAAACCTTCTACATAACTCACAGTATACCCCCTCCTGGGAAGGGAGGTAGAGTATATTTCTACCATATCCCCACTTGTTGTAAGACACGACTAAAAGGGGCCTTTTTGTCTTCAATCTTTCTCTCTTTACTATGCTCTTCTTCTCTTGCCCCACCTCTTTTCTTCATTTGTCCTTGTTTCTTCAGGCTTTTATTTTCTCTCTACCGGTACTCCTATTAGGTTAGATATTTGGATTTATGACATGGATGGTTTAAGGACCTCTCACTAACACTGACCCGTCCTCCCTGTGCTTTAACGCTAAACCGTTTCATCACAAACCCACTTTACTGCCAAACCACTTTAATCCCAACCTTAGTACCATATACCCAATTTGTGGCTTGGCCTTAGTTCTTAATTATTCCTTCCTTATTTTCAAGAGAATTCTTTACACCTTATCTTTCATGCATCACATTAATCATGGAGCTGACTTCATGTGTCCTGTGCCCCACCAGCTCTGGCCACTCCACATTGCTACAACCCTCATCACTGCTGCAGCCTTCACCCTCATCTCATACCAACATGAAGCATGTACATAATATTCCACAGGCTGCAGAGAAGCTGAACTGAAAATAAATACAAGTGGCTGTCATTACAGCTAAGTGAGTGATAAGTTCGACAATATCAAAGTATTTGCATCAACAACTGTTACTGCAAATCTGAAGAAACTGGCAAATCCACTTCACAGGTAGCAATGCAAGCTTATGGGTAATCTTTCTTTAATCTGCAATGCAAATACTAAACAGTCTCCCTGCCACTGCACTAACCTTGTGAGTGTGACAATGGTGTATCGTGAATATACACAGAGAAATAAAAAATTATCTTAAATGTCAGGACCAATTTGTGTAGCCCCAGGTTCCTATGCTCCTTATGGGGCGAAATAGGATTGGATGATGGATGGATGGATGGAAATAAAAAATTATTCAGTGACAACCCCCTAGGCATCAGCTGATATGCACCCCAAGTACTGAATATCTCCCCTGCCACTGCACTAACCTTGTGAGCCACTGGTGTAGGGTATGACAGCCAGCAACTGCCATGCACCAGACCCAGGGCTGCTCAGGATGGCTGCCACTGCACTCTCAAATAACTGATTGTATTCCACCTGGAGTCAAACACATCCTCATTAGGCATTACACACTACATAACTGTATACAAACTGCATGACTGTACAGTACATACCGATACATGCACAAACAATTCATACTTACAAGCAAACCTTTTGCATACACCACAGTCAACCACATGAACCTGGTGACAATTTTTTTTTTCTTATTTCATTCTTGCCACAACCTGAAATGATTCAACTTAGGAAGACTCTGTAGCAGTGACGGGATGGACTGAAGGCTTTATCTAACTCCTCCTGTTTGAAACGTCTCATTCTACAATAAAGTAATGCTAAAATTGTCTTTGTAGCTGAAGCTAAATCAAAGAAAAAATGTCTATCACAATGAACTCAGATGATGAACAGCTAAAGTAGTGAAAAAATAATTTAAAAAAAAACATGAAGAATAATAATATGTATTTTTCCTGTAGTCACATCCTCATCTGGATGTGAACCTGGTGGGGTGAAAACAAATAAAAAAACATGAAGCATAATAATATGTATTTTTGCTGTGGTCACATCCTCATCTGGATGTGAACCTGGTGGGGTGAAGGCTGCAGCTGCCATCATCCTGCAATCCACTATCCTCTTTTCCAGGGCCAGGGAGGGAGCTGAGGGATGTCTGTATAACCAGGCAGCAAAACTGTCCAGTTATACTGGTGGCACCACATGAAGGCACCACTCTCCAGCACTCCTGACATATATACAGTACTGACCTGGAGTGCAGAATGGCAAGGAGCAGCCAGTGTGATATCTGAGAGGTGTTGAGGTGCGTGGTGATGTGACGCCAGGAATGCCTGCCACTGCCCCATCACATTCTCCACTGTGTGTTGCAGCAGATGACAGATACACCTCATGGCACCACGGCACCTCAGCTGAAAACGTTATAATTATGAAAAGCACAAAAAGTACCATATGGACAGCATTGTTAGTCACCACAATTACTATCACAATACCACCACAATCATAATATTACAGGATACACATGCTAATTTTAATGTACTCTATCTAAGACTGAAACAGTAAATGTCTATCAACCTATTTATAGCCAGACACCATAATCCTGTAAGAGGTGGCCATTTGTCTTTGAGTTAGTTGTTTTACAGGGAGGGGCCAACCCACTTGTTGACACATAGGGAACACTTGTGGGTTGGTTATGTGGTTACCACCCAGTGTTGTAAATGGTTCCCAGGTTTAAAGGAAACCATTAGGCTTGCCACTCAATGTAAAGCCACCTGAAGAGGAAAGAAGAGAAATAAAAAGTGGCAAGAAAGATGGGAGAAACAGGAAGAGAGGAGGGCAGACACAGAAAAATAATGATAAAGATGAAGGAAGAAATAGGCAGCACAAGCTACATCAAGTGAGTGAATGATGGCCACCCACAACAACCGTAAATGTAAAGTT
>JAGKTI010031920.1:0-12017 GCA_018397915.1 Birgus latro
GATAGTTGGCAGTGAACCTCCTTATCCAACGAAAAAATATATATCTGTATATATCTTTTTTATATATACACACACACAAGAGCATACGGCGATGTGCATGTACTGGTAATATGTAAAATTACTGTACATGGGTAAGGAAGATGTGCTAAAAAGCCTCCCAAGATCACGAGTGAACTATTCAGCTGTCAGTTTTTTCGTTGGATAAGGAGGTTCACTGCCAACTATCACTTACCAGTTAATTTCTCTCTGGTACTCCTGGATGTTATTTATGCAGTCTGTGTTGACAGAAAAATAATTATACGTGTAAGAAACCTATAAGAGATAAAAAGCATTTGCCCAAATGAGGTCTGTTTCTGAACAGTTACTTCCAACACCAACACAGCCACCACTACCACCATCATCATCACAGGTACCAATTCCACCACACCATCATTTCTGCTATCAGCACCAACACCACCACTACTGCAACCAACATAGCTACCACCACAACCATCACCATCACATTTACCCACCACCACCATCGTAATCACAGCAACCACCACACTACTGCCACCACTACAGCTACCATCACAATCACCACCACAAGAACGACAGCTACCACCACCACCACCACCACCACCTCAACTACTTCCATTTTCTGCTGAATAATATCATCTGCTCATAGCATCAATAAAATAACAGACTCTGGACTCTCTCTCTCTCTCTCTCTCTCCTCAAAGATGCTTGAAAATGCCCAGCCCTCTTCCAAGTGCGTATCTTGTGACGCCAATGGGGACAACGATTAGGGTCTAAAACACCCCTTCAGAAAATTTAACATCAAATATAAACTGGCCTATTTGGGACTCGGTTCCAACCACCTTGCCAAGTTTCATCAAAATCCTTTTTCCAGCTTTGGCTGCATTACACACACACACACACACACACACACACACACACACACACACACACAAGCCTAGGATTATAGTACAGTGATATACAAAATGTATCATTATGTGTGAGGTGCTGGAATCTTTCCAGGCTCACGAGAATACGATCTTATAGTAGTCGTCTGAAGATGCCAACACAGGCCTCCGAGTGGATATTTTGGTTTTTAGAGGACATCATTGCTGAGCAAAATAAATGGCCTTTTGCACCAAAAATAATACATAAAGGTACATTTCAAAGGACATTTATTGTTTTTGGATCACAGGTTTGGGTAGACTTGAATAGCAGATTCTGACATAACATAGTTATCAATTTCTTTTACTTTTCATCTGCATCTCAGGTAGCTTGACCTTGTTCTTTGTGATTGTTGCCAGCTTCTCCCACTGATCTTTCAGCTTCTTTCCCAAGGACATTGCAGCAGCGAGTGAATGCTTTGACCTCTGACATGTTTTGAGCCTTGGCAGCACGAGATTCCAATTCCTCTTTCAGCTTCTCATTGTGAAGAATGGCAGAAGTCACCACTTTCTTCTCTTCTTCAAGCCTTTTCCTTCTGTCAAACAACTCGTTCTTATTTTGCTGAGCTTTTCTCTTCCTCTCGGCTTCTTTCTTCAACTTCAGTTCTCTTGATGTTTTTCCTTTCTCTTTCCCCACTCTGTCGTGATACCTCCTGTTGGCCAGCTTATGGCTGGCAATCAAAGCTGGTGTCACAGACACTTTGTCAGCCCCTCCAGCATCATGAATAGCCTCTTTCAGAACTCTGAGCACTAAGTGACTGGAGGGAGAGACTCCCTGGATGGCAAGATCATTTTGCTGTGATTGAACCTATGTTCAACCTACACATTTGGTGGGGTTAGGGAGAGGGTCATCTTGACGACACACTGAAACTCTGTAAAACCAACATTTGGATGAGTAGTGCTGATGAGGCCAAACCCATTCTGATAGTAGGTATTAATCATTTGGGACCTGTCATAGGGAGTGTCAAGAGCTGCACAGAGCTCCCATTGAGGAAAAGATCATCAGGTTCAGGGGTAGAAAGCCGCCCAAACTGCTTTGCCACTTGAAGGACTGACCTCTGACTTCTATCCTGCATTTACACCTTGTTTTTGGGTCCAAGACCCTTAGGGGCCTCACCAGGCTTGAAGAGATTGAGAAAAGATTTTTCTCCAAATACTGGACTGTCATTTGGTACACAAGGAAGATTTGTTTCCTCAGTCTCTGCCAGATGGTGACATTTTTGGGAGTTCTCTTGGATGTTGTTCAACACTGAGATCCACAAGCTTGTGGGCCTCATCTGGAATCTTCTCAGCCTCAACAATTCAGGCAAGTACTTCATGGAGAAGGTTAATGTGGTTGTCATGGATAAGATGAACCAATGGAAAGGAAGATTGGAGGTGTTCATTGTTCCTTAAGCATTCTTGTCACAGGAAGTAGACTGTTGTACCAATCAAACAGGGAGGTCCTCCCAATGTGGATGGCAAGCTGGTGACAGGGAGAGCTGGAGATCCCGTTTCAGCCTTTAGGACTTGTTCCTGACCATCTCCCTTTGCTGAACGTTTTCGGTGCTTTCATTATCACAGAGTAAGCCAGCGTACTCACATAATACCCCTACCTTCTACTGTCTACACCACACTGCATGCACATTAGATATCACACCCTCTATTTCCATCCCCCATATCAATGGACGCTGAATTTATATCTCCTAATGCGGCGGTATCTCGGATTGCAACCACCGGCAGGGTAGGGCTGGCAGTACAGGGTCCTCTTGGTTAATTTCAAGCAACTGTGCTGTCAGCGGGTCTTGCACACACTTCATGCTCGTCAGCAGAGTAGTGCGGGTTCAGAATATTTCACTAACATCCATGGTCTAAGTACCAATTTAAATTCCATTCACTTCTTTCTCCAGTCACTATCCCTTCTAGCCCTTTTCCTCACAGAACCCCAAATCTTTCCCTCTACTGAAATATCTCCATTTTATTTTCCTGGCTACCATATCCTCACAAACTTCCATAACAAGGGTGGCACCTGTTGTTATATCAAATTTGAATTTGCAGTTGACATTGTTTTGAACTTCACATCAGCTAATTTTGATTATTCACTATATAAACTAAAGTATCTAAAATTTACCAAATATATGTGTAGTTTATCGATCCACCAATGCTTCTTCAGAACCCAGCATATTTGACTCCATATCCACACAACTGGCTAGCCTTAACCTCACCCTTAGCATTGAAAGTACCATTTTGGCCGATGTTAACGTCTATAATGCAGAATGGTTATTGCATTCTGCCAAGACTGACGATACTGGTCTGGAGTGCGAACTGTCTGAAGAATCGTTTAAGCTCATGCAGCTGGTAAAACAACCAACCAGAATACCTGATAATCCTGATGATAACACCTATCTCTTGGATCTATTCCTGACAAATAATCCACATCAGTACAGGATAGAAGTACTGTCACAATTTGGATCCTCCGACCACAATCTCATCAAAGCCTCATTAGTCACTTCCCCCAAACCTCCCCGTTCTGAACCTGTCGGGGTGACCAGATGGCACTTTGATAGAGCCGACAGAGATTGATTCAGAAATTATCTTGCTGATATTCCATGGCAGACTTTCTTGTCCAGTGACATCAGTTATACCCAGTTACACATTAATGACTTAGTTCAAGCTGTTATGGAAGTGTTCATACCAAGTCAACATTTCACTAAAAGATCGAACTCCTCAAAATGGTTTGATACCAATTGTGTCATAGCAACAACCCAAAAGTCATTAGGATATAACCCTTACTTAAAATAAGAATCTCCTAAATCGGTTAGTCAATTTAAACTTGCTAGAATCCATGCAAAAGCAGTAACAAATGTCGCTAAATCAAACTCTTCACAACCAAGCATCCAAATTATTAAACAGTTCTAATGACAAAAAAATATTCTTGTCAACTCTCAATTCTTTCAATAATAACTTTAACAAGTCATCACCCATTACCCGACAAAAATCTTCAAATGGTATAATTACTAATGATCCGCGTTGTAAAGCAAACATCCTCGCCAATACATTTGTTAGTAATTCTTCTTTAGAGGAAGGCAGCAAGAACGGCCCAGCACTAGAACTTGACTCTCCTGAAATTGCTCCACTTAAGATGCACACTAGATATGTAAACTCTTGTCTTGCAAAATTTACCAACTAACAATGCTTTGGGTCTAGATGGAATTCCTCTAAATTATAATGAAAAAGTGTTCCAGTGAACTTGCTCCTGTTCGAGCTAAATTATTCAGATTATGCCTACGTACTTTTTCATTCCCTGATTCTTGGAAAGAAGCCAATATCCGCCCAATTCTGAAGAAAGGAAGTTCCTCTGATCCCTCTGAATACAGACCAATAGCTCTCATGTGTTCTCTTGGTATGGTATTTGATACGGCAGTTAATAAGCACTTGAATCCAACCACTTAATGAGTGACAGACTATGTTTTCATCATGAAAGATCCACTATTGATATACGCAGTCTTCTGACTCATACCATCCATCAGTCAACTTACCAGCATGGAGAACCTCATGCAGTAGCCCTTGACATACAGTATCTAAAGCTTTTCACAGAGTGGGGCACCGTTCCCTGCCATCCGAACCTCCTTGCAATGGCTTAATGTCTTTCATTTCTCTCATATCTCAGTGACAGAAAGATAACAGTTAAAGTAGATGAGTTAATTCCAAATTCCACTCGATTAATGCTGATGTGCCGCAAAGATCAGTTCCGGCCCCAATCCTATTCCTTATTCATATTATTGATCTCTTATCTGTCACCCATAGTCACGTCCATTCATATGTGGATGACTCAACACTTCACAGGTCATTCAGACTTGAACACCCATTCACAAAGTTCGATATCTCTAACGTACAACTCAGTACAGAAATTTCCATAAATCAAGACATATCTAAGATCACTGAATGGGGACAATTGTCTCTTCCCTTCTTCTTTGATCAGTCGGTCCAGCTTCGTGTTCACATAGGGATTATCCCTGGCAATTGTAAACATCTTAAAAGAGAGTCCTCCCTTGAGCAGTACCTCAGCAGTCTCACGGGTCATTTCTACAATGTCCAACAAATGATCCACGGCCAGTCCTTTCTCTTCATCTCAGAACCTTACCTACAAATCCAACTCCTTGGCCAAACTGCCATGTTTGGTTCTAGCAGAGTCCATATACATGGTGAAGCCAAGTGACTGTTTGGTTTTCTGAAGGCATACGTCCCTGAAGAATTGTCCAGTACCATCAGAGACAATGTACGAGAGCTTCTGGCTGCTGAGAGACGCCTTGTGCTAACACTTGAAATTAAGTTCCACTAACTTCATGCACTTGGGAAGGTTCTCCTTGGAACTGTAACTCATGCCATTATGGACTGCATTTGGGGTCAGTCTAAACTCCACTCAAGCAACCTAATTTTCAAGCCTCTCAAGCAAGGATGAAAGATCTGCAGACCTGGAGACTGTGAGTGGTCCAGGCTGAGGATTGTCTCTGGAGGCTGAGCTGATACCACTTGCTGATATAGAGTTTTTTCTGGTGGTGTTTTTTTTTTTTTTTTTTTTTTTTTGCTGTGGTGAGGACTTGAGATGATACCATAGTCTGGAGACTGATGGTCTTTTGGGTCGACCTCCCAAACTCAGTGTCTCTCCTGGTCTTGTGACCCTTCATCTTGGGATGTTGGAGCAGGGCAGCTTTGCCCATGGAGCCAGCTCCAACATCTTGGCTGCAGATAGTGCATGTGACAAAGGTAGGGCTCTCCTTGTTCAGCTTGATGTACTTGGTCAGCTGGTCACCATTGCTGTTCACACGTCCAGCCAGGCGGCTTGGAACCGAGTTGCATAATGTTGCATGTCAACCTGTATGAAACAGCAGTAGTTAAGCTCTGTTTTTTGCTTTCCGAACAGAATAAGGTCCAAAAAAAAAGATCTTGATTGGAAAAAAATTAGGTTTACATAAGTTAAAACAATGAAAGTGAGTGAAAATGAGTATTAATCACAGTACACCTTCAAAATTTGCGAGAAACTGGTCGACAAATTGTGTTGCAAAAGTGAAATTCACTTAGGCTATCATTATTTAGGTTAGGATATCCCACAACTAGTCTATAATGGTATAATGATAGCCTATAATGATAGCCCCACAAAATTTAAATAACCAGCCAGCTGATGTGTATTTTTTTTTATTTCACCAAATCATAGTGATAACTGGAAATTTTTATAAATTTTAGGTAAAAGTTATATTAACATCTAACAATCTCAGTTTATATGGCAACAGACTGGCAGCATTCCAACCTTTCTCAATTTCTCATTCACAGACGACTTGAGTTTAGACTGGAAAACATCATTCTGAAAAAAAAAATGAAAAAAAACTTTTTTAAAGGTCACAACATGACCGTTAGAGGAAGTTTAAGGATATATTTGACCAAAATTTGTCTTTTGAAGATTTAAAGGTTTGAAATGTCATACTTGGAGGCCTGAACATCACTCTAAATCAGGGGTGTTAAACTCAAAACCATTCAAGGGCCAATTCTTAATTTAGTTACGGTCTCGAGGGCCAGCAAAAAGGGCCAGTACGACCGTAAAGATAGTCAAACAAGCGGAGGGAGAGAGAGAGAGGGGGAGAGACTGGAAGGCAAACAGATGATTAACATTTTTTTACATTTTGAAAATTTACAATCCTCGAAAACAGATTAATAAATAGTTGAATAAATAGTCTTTCGTGACAGTTAAAACGTTTGGGCCTGGCGGCTCATGCCTTCAGGTACCAGCAATGGCTGAGTCTTCTGTTTTAAACGGATTCGTGACATTTATTTACAAACAGATTCCATTTATAAAAACGACATTACAAGCAATTTTAATTTAAATTATTATCATTATGAATACAAGGTAATTTATAAATTTTCTGTCATTTAACAATATTGTATTTTCATTCATAACAATTGCAGTTTCACGGACTGATAAATCTTACCCTCATCTCGCGAGCCGTTTATGACTATCCCGAGGGCCACATTTGATCCGCGGGCCATGAGTTTGACACCCCTGCTTTAAATAGATCGCAGTATTACTTGACCGTTATACTTTTGTACTACCCAGACACTATTATGGCCTAAGTAATAGCTAAGCACAAACAATTGTAGCCAAGTCCGTAATTTATGATGGTCAGTTTTTACGCTTGTGAGGGTAGGAAGTCGTTTCATTCCATAATACAGACGTGTGCGTATATATCAAGTAACAATAACCAAGGTGATGATAACAGAAGGCAACCAGGGTCAGGTGTGGATAAAAAGTTAATCAAGGATGGATGGATGTTAACAGAAGGTTCATGTTTTATATTATGTACATGTCCTTGTCACCTTCTACCGACGTATGTGCCTTGTTGGTTACCTTTTGTTTACAAATACTCGTTACTTTGATTACCTTCCATTTTTATAAACAATGTTTTTCTTAGTTATTTTTAAATCAGATGCACCTCTACGGTTACCTTATTATTCAGATAATTTTGGCTACATTTTTTAACATACTCATCATCTTTGTTACCGTCATTTAACATCCGAGTATACTAATCTCTTTTAATCTTTTTTGTACATCTTGATTACCTTCTGTCAACGTAATAACAGCCTGGTTATCTCCTGATTATATACATATCTCATTAGATACCTCCTGTTCACAGTGTACATATAAACTGCTTCATGGTTAAGTCTGGTAACAGACAGACATCTTGTTACCCCCTGTTTACATGAACACATGACCTTGGTTACCTCTAGTTTAGATATTTACATCCAAACACATCTCTTACTTATCGTCTGTTAATCTGTAACACCCCATTTTGTGAACAAGGCATTTGTGAAATTGCACATTTCATGAAATGTGTTGGTTAAGAATTTGCCAATTATACGAAATGGCCAGTTCTTTTGTCCATTTTATGACATGGGCAGATTCCGTTGTACCAATCCATACGTGATCGACAAACAAGACTACACCTGCTGAAGAGGATTGCCTACGTAATGCAGCGCATCCAGCAAAGTGATCACTGTTATCAGCTACAACAGGGGCTGAGCAACAGATACTCCTGCAAGTAGTTATCTGCAATTATTTGGCAATAATATTGGCTCTTTACGTTTGATAAAAAATAAACGTCACTGGTGATGTGTGCGGGAGTGACGAGGATAGGATATTTTTCATCAGAGCTATGAAATCCATAGAATGAAGGTCAAATTATGAAAATGTCAATACAAACTTTTGAAATTCCGAAAAAAAAAAAACAGAGGTGCCACAGAGGAGTTTATGTTTGAGGGACACTGTGAGCCTGGAATATATTTGTGCTAGGACAGGGCTTTAAGAGATGCCATTAATGAACGAACTGTGAGTGAAATAGGTTCTTTCTTCAGAGACTGAAAAGGAACAGTGCTTGCCACTCACATGTCACGTGTGAGTACTACGATTAATCATTGTTGTTGTACATTTTATACATATTGTACCCGTAAAGCTATTGTATGTTTGATTGGTTTAAACTGAAATAAAATACATATACTACCCTGTACTTATTACCTCGTGTCTAGACACACACACACACTGTATGTTCACTAAGTGCTAGGGGCAATGGGCATGCCGATTTCATGAAATGGGGAATTTACTGCTCACTTCATGAAACGGAACATTTTTCTGCCCACCTCATGAAATAGGCACTTTCGTGGACAGATTGTAACTACAGTAGTATATCGTAAATTATTTATTTACGAACGTTGTATCTTTTTTGGGAACTACATTCTATTACTGTGTGCACATCTCCTGTGTTACCTCTGTTAAAATACACACATAGCCTTGGTTACCTTTCGTTCGTACATCGCTTCTCCTCTGTCTGGTGCTGGTGAGGGTCGCCTTTGGGCTGTGCATTGACATAAATTTCTTAATATTTATGACCGTATTGGTAATTTTTTCTACGTTTCCCTTATGTATCTGATATATAATCTATATGTAGGGCAGTATGTGTTATTAATTCAATGTCCACTACTGATAAGGTGTAGTGTCATGGCTATAATGGCAGTTTTCTCTAATATTGTAATGGAAAACCTGATGCTGTAGGGTATATTTCATCAGGGTTTTAGGCAAAACCATTTACTCACATTCAAAGGGCACAGTTTCCTCAGTCAGTGCCACACACCATGGAGCGTAAGGTCCAGTGTGAGTACCACTCAGTTTGTTGTATTAAATGGTGGCAAGAACCACATTCTTCACATTGCCTATACACCTTTTCCCCTTAATGGACAGATTTACATATACACATCGGATTCTCTTAATCGTGGATCCACCTCAACAGATATGAAACTAGCAACTTGCCTTATTGTACAGTAGGATTACATAGGATTACATAGGAAACCAAACAGCAACAGACCTTCTGCTCCTTTCGAGGCTGCTTGTTACAGAGAAGGCTATGACTACAAGATCTATCTCTACATGCTTAAGGATAAGGATAGTAAAGCAAGAAGGCTCCCCCCACCTCCAAACCCTCCAGGAAAAAAGTGAGAAAAACCACCATGCACCATGGAAAAACTGACATGGAAATTTCATAGGAAATACTGGAAAGGAAAGGTCACATTCTATACTACTTTATCTGTAAGCTACCTGTTTGAGTAACCTGAAAGAGAAAGTAATCAAATAAACTAATAGCTATGGTATGACATTATAAACGGGTACTTTGAGCTAATGGAGCGTCTGTAGGCATAACAATGTGAATATGGTAATCCTGTGGTCTCAGTTGGACTCTGCGAGAATTCAAAAGATACAGATACAAGTGAATATAGCTAATTAATCCCGTGGTCTCAGTTGGACTCTGTGAGAATTCAAAAGTTACAGATGCACGTAAATATAGTAATCCCGTGGTCTCAGATGGACTCTGCAGGAAGAAATTTAAAACATTATCACCAAAACTATAAAAGTAAGTTATTCGGACAGAAAAAGAGTCAGCTGATGGTTCTCGTGCAAATACTTGTCTGTTTTGTTTTTTAATGTCTTAATTGAGTTACTGTTCACGGTATCTGAGGGTAATCTGTTCCAGATATTTACGACTCTGTTGAAGAAGAAGTACAGTATTTTGTTTCATGGGATTGGAAATGTTTTCCCAAAATTTTGCAGCCATTATTTCTGGTTTGTCTCGACCGGTCTATTTCAAAATATTTATTCATGTCAAGTTGTCATATCCCTTCATGATTTTGAAAACTTCAGTAAGGTCACCTCTTAACCTGCGCTTCGTTAGGCTAAATAATTTAAGTTCTTCGAGGCGTTCCTCATATATTTCTAAGTCGTGGTATAATTTTTGTGATTCTTCGCTGTATTTTCTTTAATTTTTCTATGTCCATTCTGTAGTACGGAGACCAGAATTGCACACAATACTCAAGATGGGGGTGCACTAGCGAGTTCTACAAGGCAAGTATGACTTTTTCCAATTTAAACTCAAAAGTTCTTCCAATAAACCGACCAGCTTGTTTGCAATTTTAACCACTCGGTGCACTGCTTACTCAGTTTTAGATCTTTTGATATTATCACGCCAAGATCCTTTTCATTGTCTGTACTTGATAATATTATTGATTTTGTAGTTCGCATAGATGTTGCTACTTCCAATATGAAGCACTACATTTTCCTGTGTTGAATTTCATTTGGCATTTTTCTGCCCAGCTCGTTAAAGTATTAAGGTCATTTTGTAACTGTTGCCACTGAAATTTTGAAGTTACTTTACTGGTTATTTTAGTATCATCTGCAAATTTGGATATTTCACAATTTAGACCCTTGTCAATATCGTTTATATAGATAATAAAAAGTATCGGTCCAAGTACTGAGCCTTGGGGAACACTGCTAATCACATTACGCCATTTAGATTCCTTTCCATTTATCACAACTCGCTATTTTTGGTCTGAAAGCCAGTCTTGTAACCATTTCTGTATACTTCCTTTTATACCATGTGCTTCTATTTTGCTCATGAGACGCTTGTGAGGGACAGTGTCAAATACTTTCTGAAAGTCAAGGTAAATTATATCTACTGCTCTTGAGTCATCATGTGATTTGTAAACATCATGGAAGAAGTCCAGTAAGTTAGTTAAGCATGAACGACGATGTCTGAATCCATCCTGTGAGTCTTTAATTATACTATTTTCTTCTAGATAGTTAATTATTTTATCTCTTATGATTTTTTCCATTAACCTGAACACTGTTGATGTAATTTCCTGGGTGCAACTTATTTCTTTTTTTGAAAATTGGTGTTACATTTGCTAGTTTCCATTCACATGGAACTTTCCCAGTACTTCACATGGAACTTTCCCAGTACTTAATGATTTGTTGAATAAGACAGAGAGTGGCAGCAGTAACTCATTCTTTGCTTCTTTGAGAATTTTCAGTGATATTTTTTCAGGGCCAGGGGTTTTGTTTATGTTCGTACTATTTATGGCTGCATGTGGGGTGAACCGCTAACTGCACACTAAGGACTGTGCTATTTGCTTGGTTTGTGGGTATCAGTAGGTTTCTGGTGGTGTTTTCTTCCGTAAAACAGACACAAAGTACTCGTTAAGAATGTTTGTCATTTCAACCTTACTTTCTGTGTGTCTGTCATTATTTATTTGTTTGTAGAGGGCCTATTGACGTAGTCATTTCCTTTTTCTTTCTAATGTAACCGTAAAATTCTTTAGGATTTGATTTGCACGTATTAGCAATGTGGATCTCCAGTGCTCTTTTGCTCTGTTTGAAAAGTATTTTCGATGTGCAGCGTAGACTTTCGTACTGTAATTTATCATCATTATTTTGTGTTTTTATATTTATGGTATGCCTGTTTTTTGGCTATTAAGTTACTCTTAATTTCACTGGACCACCACTTTGGTTTATTACAGCTGGACGCTTGTTACGTAGTGGCACAAATGACTTTACTGCTTCATTAAATTTTTTGGTGAATATTTCCCATGTTTGGTTTATGTCATCTGTTTCAGACATTTGATTCCAGTCTGTAGTTGCAAGTAACTCTCTGAGCCTGGTGAAATTCGCTCTACGATAGTCTGGGACCTTTTCTTTGCTTTCTGTTTCTTTCACTTTTTCAGAAGTAA
>JAGKTI010031921.1:0-12017 GCA_018397915.1 Birgus latro
TATGGATCGAGTGGGAAATGATGAAGTGCGAAGGAGAACTGGAATTGTTCGGGAGATGGCTGATCGAGTTGAACAGAGGGTGTTGCGATGGTTTGGGCATATGGAGAGAATGGATAATGAGCGATTGGTGAAAAAGATAACCAGATCTGATGTGAGAGGTGTAAGGTTGAGAGGAAGACCACGAATAGGATGGATGGACAGTGTGAAAAGAGCGTTGGATGGAAGAGGGTTGTCTGTTGAGCAAGGAAGAGTGGCTGTGCGTGATAGAAATGAATGGAGGGAAACTGTGAATGAATAAATGATGACGCAGCCCTGAGGGGATATTCTCCCGCATTTTGTCTGATCAGCTAATCAGGTTAGATGCGGGAAAGGGGATGAGTCCATTATGATGCGGCAGGGGTAAACCAGCTTTGCTGTCGGGCCCTGCTGCGGATGTCACTGACTGAACTGCGTAGTTGACTCTCGTGCGGTGTGGTGCGGTGAAGGTCTGTCCCTTCTCCCTTTTGGGGCTAAGATGCGAATGAATGTGTATGAGTGGATGAGTAAATTGGTAGTGTGTTGACATATCTCGGTTACCTCCCTTTTCTTGGGGGAAGCAGCCTAGGTATATAGAAAGATAGAAATTCACAAAATGAGATCCACTCTTCCCTAGCCTAAAGAAAAAAAAAATGTTTAACTTTATAGCCACAGTTCTGTCCACTTCATCAGCTGTGGAAGTAGAACTGAAAACTACTTAGAGAGCCCTTGCACTGCGGAAGGCAGCAGCAACTCACAGCAATTTTGGAAAGCTCATGAGACTGGTTTCCAAAATCTACAAGGACTAGTCAACCGCCACCGTGTTCCAGCCTTCTCTGCTCCAGTGAAATGCACATATAGTATTGGAGGGATGATGTGCAAGAGGATACGTTGTAGGTTCAGTGATAAGACATTTGAGATGGTAATGTTCATTAAGGAGGCATACTAGCATCCTTGTGCTGTGTGGGTGGAGTAATTGAATTTTCATTTAATGTTATACATGAAAAAGTAATACTTTATTTTCTCAAGATACCATTGTTCAACTAATTTACCAATACCTTGTAGTTTTCATGCGTTACACACATTTATCCAAAAATCTCGTTTTCATTTGCCTTTCATCAGTCCATCTTGGCCACGTTACCATGAAATTTGAAGTAGCTGCACAGTTTCACTTTTTTCCGCCATATAAAAGGTGCATAAAAAAAAAAAAAAAACTTTAAAACTCTGAAGAATAGAGGTGAAATCTACAAGATGAGACTGCTAGAAACTTGGCTACGGATGATACGTTGTGTGTCTGTTGTACCCAGCTAACTAGGAAAACACACACTGATTAGTCCACTGCTATACTTAATATAAGTTTGATATCCCGGCACTGGATACTGGTACCTGACAGTCATGAAGGCATTTAGACTACCATTGCATAACTTCGTACGGTACGAGGGTGACTTATAGGTAGAAGTTATTTTTTCGATCCATCCATCCGTCATCCAATCATATGCTGCCCCATGAGGAGCGCAGGAGCCCGGGGCTGAGCCAGTTGGTCCTGACATTTAAGATGATAGTGACCAGCCTCACACATGCCTGAGTGACATTATGTGAACAATAAATTCCAATCATTCCTTGGATATAAACCTACACATAAGTTCTTTTTTTAACGGAGAGTATTCAGGAATGTATTCATGAATGCTTCCATGAAGTACTCGTATTCGCATCCGAATTCACAGTGTTACTTTGTATTCGTCATCGTAATCTTAGAAATTTGAAGTATTCTTATGTGTATCCGAATATTTAACTCTTGTATTCACTCCATCTCTGAGGTCACCTTAACAAGATCTTGTCCGATGAAGACTAAACTTTGTGGGAGGATTTAGGTTAAAACAAAAAGAGAAATTCATTTTGAAAACCCTCAGTCAAATGTCAAGATCACAGAAAAGATCAGAGAGCCAGGCCACCGTGTAAAGTCAACTCAGACAATTCTGATCTTATTTTAACCAAAGTTGGTGGAAAAGTTAACGGTAAGACAAGAATGAGGTAACTGTAAGTCGATTTTGAAAGTAATCTATCGAAAGGCAAGCTCACAGGGCAAAGTTAAATATTCGGTGCTTAGACCAGTTGAAGGGCACAGGTGTTGCATCCTCTGAGTTCTTATTCTTGCTTTTTGTGAAACTTAAGATATACCTGAGGAGATATAAACAACATAACCAACTTCCCCTACCCGTCTTGCTCTTCTCCCCCCCCTCCCCCTAGTCCTCCCTCCAACCAGCTCCTAATGTTTGTGAAGTTCGGCGATTCGTTCTCCCTTGCTTTAATGAGGTAGGAGGGTGTCGGTGAAGAGGGAAGTTCCCGTATTAGCCTAAGATGCCATTAATTAACTTGATATTTTTACCAAACTCCTGAGGCATATTATAGCAGCTCGTGCTCACTTTCTTGTTGCCATTGTTCTACTTGGATATTGCCTCTTCAGTTTTTTTTTTCTCTCTCTCTCTGTTGTTTAATGCCGTCCTGGTGAGGCGTAGGGAAAAATGTAGAATTTCGGCTTGAAAAATCTAATTATTTCTTATTACGGATATAACTGACCCCATCTGTATAAGTATATCCATCTCTTTAATATTAATTCTAACGTGCATCCAGTTTTTTTTCCCTCAATATAAAATAAACTACAGCGCAGCATCCTTCATCCTGTCAAATCCCTACTAACGATCTTCAGCCTTACAGATGAACGCGAGCAGTTATTTTGGGCTACGTAGAGCTAGAGTTTGACTCTGTTTTGGTTTGCTTTGAAGGAAGTTCTGTAAACGGCTTACTTATTCATTGACCTACGATGCTTTGCCACACCCACAGGGGCAGACAAATCCAGTGTTTATTTCTGTGTTCCTCACTCACTGACTGAAGTACTATACCTTTTCGAAGGATGGTATCCAGGGCTTATGGGGGTGTATTGAGGGGTAGGTGGTACTGACGGTGTGTCTGGAGTATTGTCTGAGTTGTTTGTGGTATGCATCTAGAATGTCGTGTGTGCCTGAAGTGTATCCAGAAACAAAGGACACCTTCTGGGTTGTGTTGCCGGTGTGTCAGGTGCTGTGGTGGGGGATGTGTTGGAGTGTATTAGGGTGTGTTGGAGGTGCATTGGAGGCTATATTTGGGTTGCTACTCCAGTGTATATTGAGAGGTATAATGGGGGGAAGGGACAGCTGGAGGCAACTTTAACCTGTTGTAGATATGGCTGTGGTGTGCGACTTTATTTATTTATTTATTCATTTATCTATTTGTCCCCAGATTTTTAATCTCTGTATCTATCATCCTTTCTTTTATTGTTTTATAAGGAGTATAGAGGTTTGGAACTAGATTGCTTAATTTCATCATTAAAAGCAAGAGTGCCTGGTCCATCTTCCCTTAGTACTTTATGTTAGTAATAAACCCCAAGCATCCTACATACTTAAGCCATTATGATCCATCCAAGTAGAGTGCTTTAACCCATTACACCACCAGGCGTCCACTTCGTCATGTGATTACCAGCTAAAACAGAAACTTAGCATACAAGCCTGTCTCTGGCTACACCCCCTAGCAGTGATCTCCCTATCCAACTGTTTTTTTCCCATGGGCATATTTTCACCCCATGGACCATTTTCCCTCACCTACCTATTTTTTTTCACCTTGAACCAGTTTTCCATCATGGACCAATTTTCAACCCTAGATCTATTTACCCCATGAACTTCTTTTCCCCGCAGACCAGGAGTTGTCAACCTTTTTCCCATCAAATACCCCCTGAATTACCAGACCATGGACCCATAACCCCATTAATCTGACACTTAATACAGAATGGTAATATATTAAGACTAAGTTAACGTGCAGTGGTACTGCAATGGATATTATCAAATGATTGAAACTGTAATGACTGTCAGGGGAATTTTTATGTAATTCAAAAGGAAAATGTATAATTCAAAAAGATAATGTAATATTAACGAGGATAATTCGATATTGTATAATTCGAGTATACAATATATAGCTATGTGTGCTAGGAATGACTATCGAGTCATTTATTAAGAGGGAATAGACTCGTGAAATCAAGTGGCGATTTCACTTTATGCTGGCTTACTTCGCCAATTCTCTAGAGTCGAGAATTTATAGACTTTCTTAACGGTACGCAGCAGAGACTAGACGCTCAAGAAGGCTGTAATATTGTACCGTTGGCCTCTGAGAAAGTTAGTTTCTCCCCTTAACATTCAAAAAGTAATAATAATAATAATCATCATCATCAGGATCTTGGCTGAGCCAAACTCCTGGCTAGCACAACGGATTTAAGGATTAATGCCAAAAGCTGGCCTAAGTACCAGTCGTGATTTAATATAAAGAGTTGTGCTAACGTGGAGTAGCAAAACTGTATTAAATATGTGGGAAAATTAAACACGACTGTTACATTTAACAAAGCTAAAAAAAAAACGAACTGTAAATTTATTGAATACAAGAAAATAAATTTACGTTACATGACTCCAATTCAAATCAAGAAAGGGAAATGCACTCACTCAAATACTCAGAGAAACACCTAAATATCTTAAAAACTTAAGCCTAGAAAAACAAGAAAATACTAATTGGTATAGATGAGACCGAGCTGCTGTGATGATCACGAACAGGTGGGAGCTACGAGGATACACGCCAATGCAAGCTGAGATCTGAAATCGCTAAGTAATCACTCAAGCCTTTGCAAGGCGTACCGCAACGCACCGTGTCTACAGTCAGACTAGCTCTGATTTTGAGTGCACGGCATGAAGAGCGTGTGAAAGGGTGTGGCCTTATGTAACGGCCGGGAGGCGGGAGCGATAATTCAGAAATTATCGCTCAGAGGAATGCACCGCCCGCACATAAAAACAATCACTCGCGAAAGAATGACGAAAGTTTTGACAACTTGATGTGAATACAAGCACGCGAGCGGACGGTTTGAGAGAACGAGCGAAACATCGTACATTTCATAATAATTCGTTCCTCCCGCAAAATCGCTCGATGTCACAATTTACTTTACATAATTTTATGATGTAGAAAATTCGTGACAATGACTTTATTAAGCAGTTAAGCCTTATCATCCTAGTCAGTGTATGATTATGCTTCACAGGAGTGAAACTAGTTATTTTATGAAGATAATAACCATCAGCACTAATTCATCAGGGAAGAAAGGTTGCTGGTTCCTTGAAAGCAGTGATAAGAAACAGGGAAGTGAGCATGGAAGTGAAACAGCTACTACATGACAGTACTGTGATACCAACTCTAACGTATGGAAGTGAAGCTTGGACCTTGCTGGAGGGACAGAAGTCAAGAGTGAGAGCTGTGGTAATGAGTTATCAGAGAGAAACCTGTGGAGTCACATTGAGAGGCAGACTGACAAATGATTACAGACTGTTTACACACCAATAACTGTCACTTCTTCTCTTGGTAAAGTATTTGAAATTTTAATTAATAAACACATAGTTAAACACCTTGAATCCAACAACTTAATCAGGGATAGACAATATAGTTTTCGTCACGAAAGATCCACCATTGACATACTCAGTCTCCTGACTCATACCATCCATCAATCAACTGACCTATATGGAGAAACTCATGCAGTAGCCCTTGATAATTCTTAAGCTTTCGACAGAGTATGGCACCGTTCCCTGCTGTCCAAACTCCCTTGCTATGGACTAACGTCTTTTGTTCCTCTGTTTGCCTCATATCCCAGTGACAGAAGAATAAGAGTAAAAGTAGACGATGAATATTCCAATTTCCACTCAGTTAGTGCTGGCGTGCCACAGGGATTAGTTCTGGCGCCAACCCTATTCCTGGTTCATATTAACCCTTAAACCGCGGGGTTGTCGGAGGTCGCCGTGCCCATCCCGCGGGGATATTTGGGCTCCAACTGACTTTTTAAAAATATTTGCCAAAAATCAGTTATTAGTTATATATGCATATGGCACATACCTTCAGCTTTCTCCTGGGATGTTTATTTAGCCCTCGTCGACTACCGCAGGACTTGTGGAGACTTCTGAAGTTGGGTAACTAAATCTCCACTTTACACTTCCCAACTTCCCGTAATATGAATACCACTGCCACATATTAACACTAGAAACACTATTCAATGATTTCCAAGTAGTTTGGAATCTATACTCCCCCCAAAAAAAAAAAACTGTGAGAGCAATGCAAAATACGAGTGCGTACGAGCCTCCCACTCGCGCTAATTCGCTGCTGGTATTCTGTCATTTCTTACTCATATACACACACACACTTTATTATTTCTAGTACTTTATTACACTTATATATATCTACAGTCCTTTACCGCTTCCCACACGATGTTTAGTAGAGGTAGAGGTCACAGGGCCTTTTATAATGGGCGCAAAAGCAGCAGAAATGGAGGGGCGCGACTTCAACATCCTTACGCGTTGAAGGACGAAAGTGAACTGAGACGTACGTATTTCGGTAGCCAAGAGTTGAAAATGTCAGCTGCTAATGTATATGCTAAGAAGTCGTAGGAAATCTAGACAATACATAATAAATAAGGTAGGCCCAGGTGAATATAAATATCACTGAGGCTTCTCCCTTCCTTTCTTATACACATTTATATTACGAGAGTAGCTCATACGGCATATTTCACGGGGGAAAAAAGCAGGGGAAATTAGTGAACGAGTGCAGGTTGGATGTTGCCAAGTGATAATTAGCCAATTCCAGGTGTATGACACTATCAATTACCTTATTTTTTTAATATATATATATTATTTTGTATAAGAATAGGGCATAGGGCTCATTTCAATGGATGAAAACAGTGGAAAAATCCAGGAAAGATTTACTTAGCGCAGAGCGGCTGAACAGACGACACGAGAGGGTAATGGAGGGGAGGTAGGGAGGGGAGTCTAGAATGGGGGAAAATGGCTAAACTGTCGACAATGGATGGGAGTACTGATGACATTAGCAGCTCTGACTGTTGTTGGACATTGGCAGTGCTTAATAGACGATACAAGTCACCACCTGAAAGCCCAGGCGAATTAAAAAAAACACAGTCACAGAAGTGACGCCCCCTGGTATGATCCATTGCACCCGACCGTCACGAAAGTGACGACCCGCGGTTTAGGGGTTAATGATCTCTTATCTGTCACCCACAACCCCATCCATTCATATGCAGATGACTCAACACTACATAGTTCATTCACACTCATACAGCCATTTACAAAGTCTGATATCTCTAATTCTCAACTTAATACAGCCACCTCCATAAATCGCGACTTATCTATGATCAGTGAATGGGGACAAAACAACCTTGTCTCATTTAGTGCTAGTAAAACCATATATATTCAGTTTACTAATAGACAGATATTGCCAAATTCGTATATTACCTTCAATGCTACAAATATTCCCATCTCCAAAAGTACTGAAATTCTCTGCGTCTCACTTAACAGTACCCTTAGCTAGACTTCTCATGTCAGATCACTTGCTAAAACCACCTCAAAGAAACTTGGATTATTGTACAGAGTCTGTAGCTTTTTCACTGACGAGCAGTTAGCTTTAATTTATAAGAGTCATGTGTGCGCTCAGCTAGAATATTGCTCACCCTTGTGGAATGGGTGTGGAGTGGTTGCATTAAAACAACTTGACAAAAATCAGAACAAAGCTGTTGGAATTATTAATAACCCTACTATTACAAATAAATTACCTCCCCCACAGGTAAGAAGGAATGTTGCCTCCCTTGCATTATTTTAGAGATATTTTTATGATAAATGCTCAGACGAAGTGGCGTCCATTGCCCCACCTCTCCATGCCTTCCCTCATGCCACACGGGTATCTGGCAGCGCTCATGACTGGATTGTCACACAACCATATTGCAGAGCTTCCACCTATCGGAATTCTTTTATTCCCCGAACTGCATCTCTCTGAAATTTGTTTCCCCAGAGTTGGTTTCCTTCAGACTTCAACCCACAGCTGTTCAAGTCCAACTGTTACTGATATTTCATGATTGGAGGACACCAGTAATCTTGTGTATGGATTTTTTATTTTATTCATTTGTTTTTCCTTCCTCTGTTCTGATATTTAAAAAAAAAAGTGAAGAAGCGCTGTGGTGTGGATGTGGATGTGATAGGAAGCGTTAGAAGAAACACATTAAGGTGGTCTGGCCATGTGGAGAGGATGGAGAGTGAGAGACTGACGAGGAGAATGTTTGTGAGTGAGGTGGAGGGTGAGAGAGGGAGGGGGAGGCCAAGGATGAGATGGAGGGATGAAGTGGAGAGGTATATGAGAGAGGGGTGGGCACAAAGAAAGCGCGTCCATGTATCGGTGGGGGACAAGGCGACATGGAGGCGATTTGTTTGTGGCCACCCCTTACGGGATTAAGGCGTCTGGCAATCGATAGATAGATAGATAGATAGACTAATTCAGTGTAGAATGGTACTATACCGACTATTGTAAGACAAACGAAATTGTAATCACTTCATTTGGCAAGTAAATAATTATATCATGTTTTAAATATAACCAGTATTAAATTTCACTGTGAAGGCTGTGCCTGCTTTGTGCAAACAAAT
Organism: Birgus latro; assembly: GCA_018397915.1. Taxonomy (NCBI): domain Eukaryota; kingdom Metazoa; phylum Arthropoda; class Malacostraca; order Decapoda; family Coenobitidae; genus Birgus; species Birgus latro. The sequence goes on from JAGKTI010031921.1 coordinate 8,550, forward strand.
ACTGTATACTGTAATATCGCCACTGCCAAAAAATTATTCAATAAAAACACCATCAGGCAATCATATTATCATCACCGTCGTAAGATCTCACAGTAGAATCACCTTAAGGCAGCGATAATGTCAAAAGATCTAAACAGTCAAATCATTATCAGGAAGTCATATTATCAACACTGTCATAAGATCACACAGTACTGATAAATTCAGGCATTCTTCACACAGTAGAAACAATTTCAGGCAAAATGATATCTAGGGTTGGTGGCAGTACTGTCAAAGAACTGGGACAGTGGCCATGTGCAATTTGCCACAAGGTCGTGGGAAGTAATTCGATCTTGTGCAGTGTCTTTGATAAGTGGGTACATAAGAGATGTAGTGGTACTAGAGGTAGACTGCAAGAGAATGCTGATTTTATGTGTGCGGCGTGTCGGGGACAGCAGGTGGAGGTTGTCAGGTGTGAAAGGATTGAACTTGCTGGTGAGTCTCTTGAGTGTGTGGAAGAATTTTGGCATTTGGGAGACGTTTCTATGTGCTGGAGGATGGCTAGGGTGAGAAGTGGTTGGAAGAAGTTCTGGGAGCTGTTGCCTCTCCTGACATTGAGAGGGCTCTCCCTACATGCCAAGGGATCTTTGTATGCAGCATGTGAAAGGAATGTAATACTGTATTGTAGTGAGACCTGGGCAGTAAAGGAAGAGGATGTTCGCAGGTTCAAACGTGCAGGAATGACAATGATTAGGTGGATGTGCAGTGCGTCCCTGCGTGCAGGGCATAGGAGGAAGAGTTGAGAGGTGGGATGGGTCTGGACTATAGTGGTGTTTTGATGAGAAGAGGGAGATTGAGGTGGTTTGGGCATGTGGAGAGGATAGGAGAGGATAATTTGGTGCAGAAAGTGAGAAGTGTTAAAATTGGGGGTGGGGTTGTGAGGGGTAGACCGAAAAAGACGTGGGACGAGATCATTAAGTTGACTTCAGGGTTAAGGGACTGAACAGGGAGGCTGCCATAGGCAGAGCTGCATGGAGAGACGCCATTAGGTGACCAAGGCCGACCATTACAAGCATGTTGGAGCCTTCAAAAACGAAAAGTTCTGTGGTCTATTGGCTCTTCTTAGACATTAAAACACATATTGGAATATGCAATTTAAACTTAAACACTAAGAAAACAATGCATAAACAAACAAAAAACATTGTGCAAAACCCTACCAATATCTCCAGTACCCCTCCTACATTTGGCAGTGTTCTCAAGTCTTTTGGCTGTTTTTAGACATCAAAACACACAGTGCAATATGCAATATAATCCTAAACACAAAGGAAACAGTGCATAAACAACAAAGCAAAAAAAATAAAAGCTACCAATATGCACAGTACCTGTCATAAAAATATCCTCAGTGATGCTCCTCACTCAGGGCACCATAAATATGTCATAAAATTCTTGTGAGTCACTCCTCTCTAGCAGGAGTTAGTCTGAATTGAAACAATGGTAAATTTGCATAAGTCTCGTGAGCAAATTAAGGCAATTAAATCCCCTAACTCACCAGCAAATCATCTCCTCATATACTTGCTAGTTCCCTAAGATTTGGCCAAATTCATAAGGTCACTTAGCTATATACTGAGTCGAACAACAGATGACAACGGGCGTGATGTTTCGGTAGTTTCCCGGGCTGCCAGGCGTCCTAGAGGTGTATACACAATAGCTATCTGAACGGTGTCTGCTAATGGAGTGAGTGAGTATGGCGAGTTCCTTGTCCCTCATGGGATTGAGGAGTTGCCAGTTATTTATCAGTTACAAGGCTACGTACAGTTAAATTACTCCGTGAAATATACAAGATGAATCTAACTTAATTTAATCTTAGTTTAATTAAACTAAATATTGTCTTTTATCTATAAAGATATATTAAACTCATGTCTGGTTTTCATCATGTCACTTTTCATCTTTAGGACACGTCACACTCACGCAAACGCAGTGAGGCCAATGGAATATTCCCAATTATTTACATGTATGTACAGTATAGTAGCATTTAACTTATTAATAACAAGAATTATTAACAGAACGTAATCTCTGGGTTTTTAAACCTCTCGAATAATTATTAGCATTCTGCACGTTTTCCTCTGCCTTTAATATCGACAACTATTGTATAAGTAAGATCACAACAACTCTAGGGAAAATATTTCCCTCCTACTTTTGGAAGTGTTCTGAGGTCTTTTGACTCTTTTTAGACATCAAAACACACATTGGAATAAGCAATACAGTCCTAAACACTAAGAAATCAGTGCATAAACACTAAAAATTATTTTTAAAAAATACACTTACCACTCAGTGAACGGCAGACAGGCTGCAGCAGGTGTACGGGCAATTCATGTGGCCTAGTGGCTAACACAGCCACCTAGCACAGGTCAAAGAACTTCTCCTCCTCCTCCTCATTCTCCTCCACCTGCTGAAGCCAGTTGATGAGCAGGGACATGCAGCAAAGTGATGGAGCCCTACCCACCTGAGGACTCTCTGAACAGCTGCAAACTCACATCTAACGATGACTCAACGGCTGTCGATGTGCTCAGCTGTGGGTCCGAGAATGAAGGCTGGGGTCGAGGTGGTGGTGGTGGTCATGGTGGGGAGGAGTTGGCATCTGTGAAAAATGAGTCGATCTTTGTCTGACGATAGGTGCGGAGATTTTGTCAGAGGATGGCAGCATCCCTGACTGCCTGCAGATCCATGCCCAGCTTGAGTGGCACTAACTCCCTGTTGCAATGAGGGAGCTCGGCATATTCGAGCACCTGCTCAATGCCAGCCCACAGCGCACCAAGACGAGGGAATGATGGAGTGACAGGGTGGCCAGAGTCAGGGTCGTTGTCCTCGTCCTCATCACTTTCCTCTGTCGGGCCCACAGAGACAGCAGGGGCGATCTCCTCATCAGACGACATCTGATAACCTGGATTACCACCATCGTCATCCAGCCAATCCCTCACGTCATCGAAGTCTATGTCCTTGCCTGCGTTTTGGAAATCGTCGACATCAAATCCTTCAAAGTTGTGCATGCCCTTGCATCCCTGGAGGAGATGAGACCAATTACTTTCCAAGGTTTTGATGGAGACTTCGTTCCAAGCATTGGCCCAATTGAAAACCACAGACTTAATGCTGTAACGCCGCAGAGTCTCCAAGGTCTGCTCCCCACATGTGTCTACCCCTTCCTCCTCCTCAAGCACCAACATCACCTCGTCAAGGAGCCTCCGACAGCACAGTCTCTTGACTGCCACGATAACACCCTGATCCATTGGTTGAATATGAGCAGCCATATTAGGTGGCAGAAAGATGCTTCTAATACAGCCGTCATCAGCAATCAAATCCTTCTCCGACGGATGCACAGGGGCATTGTAGAAGACCAGAAAGCCCTCGCCTGGCCGCGAGGGATATCAGGTTCCTCTATTTGATAACAGATAACCTCCTTAACAAAGTGTCTGTGAAACCAATCTCTGAAGATCT
>JAGKTI010031923.1:0-12017 GCA_018397915.1 Birgus latro
CTCTTGTGCACCCACTTATCACAAACACTGCACAAGATGGAATTATACATATACATATATATATATGCACAACTTACCAACCATTGTGACTGGAAGGGCTTAAATTCACCACCTCCCACACTGCAGTAGGTCTTGTTGTCATTACAGCCCCAGACTTATTTGGATGTGAATCCACTGGACTGCAGGTTGAAGTTACCTATCTCATGCAGTCCACCATCGTACTTTGAGGGGTTTGGAAGTTGAGGGGCATTTGTATAATCAAGCAACCAGTTATACTGGTGTCACCATATAAAGGAACATTTCTTAGCACCCACTCCTTGCTTAACTGCTTCAAGTCAGAGAATATACAGTAATCCCCCATTTATCCAACATTATTCACAGACTTTTATTCAGGCAAGGAGAGACCTCTTGTAGTAAAAGAATAAAGCATTATTTTCTCCCATAAATTTATCCTTTTTGTCCACAGTTTGATGGTCACCGCAGCACAGAGGAGTGCCGGCTGCAGTGGGAAAACTTCATGCATCCTTCTATCAATCGCTCTGATTGGACCGAAGAGGAAGATTTGAAGCTGCATGTAGGGAACTGAAGAGGAATTACAGTGTATCTCCTTAGAGGGATTGTACTTAACTGCTTCACTCCAGTGACTTATCTTTAATTCCTGCTGCCTTAATCAGATGGTTTTATTCATCTTTGAGATTTTGCAAACTGGAGGGCTTTGATACAGCCTCCATTAACCTGTTCAGTATAAGAGATCTTTCCTGAGGTGATTGAAACCTCCTGGAAATAGGATAAACTCACTTGATGTAGTGCTGCTCTGTTCTCTCCTCCTTCCTTCCTTTGTTCCTGCTTTCCTCTTCGGTCATTCTTTCCTTCATTCTTTCCTCTTCCTTCTGTCCATGGATGACTCTACACTGAATGACAAGCCAAATGGTTTCCTGCACACCAGGAAACCATGTACTATGTTGGGTGGTAAACATAGTGCTAAATTAAGGCTTGGTGGTTTAGTGGATAATTATGGCACTCCAGTTGGATTGAGCCTGTGCAGGTTTATATCCAAAGAGTGGTTGGAGTTTATTGCTCATGTAATACCACTCAGGGATGAGTGAGGTTGGTCACTCTCATCTTAAATGTCAATACCAACTTGCATAGACCCGGGCCACTATGCTCCTCATGGGGCAACACAGGATTAGGTGATGATGATAAAATGGAAAATACATTATGGGATGGAACAGATTAAAAATGGGCTCTGTGTAGTCTAAAGTAGTAGTAGTTGTAGCCCCTGGTTCATGTGGAATGTAAACCAGGTGAACTGCAGGCTGAAGTTGCCCTCCTGCAGTCCACTGTCCTCCTTTCAGGTGATAAGGAGGAAGCTGAGGGACATTTGTACAACTGGGCAGTGGAGCCGCATGGCTATTGCTGCCACCGCATGATGGTGTCCCTTTCCAGCACAATGCACTTTAGTCTGGAACATTGGAGAGATAAAAATCATGACCTTATAATTTACTCAAGACATACAGGCAGAGTTTCAACCAGACAGAATCAGAGCATCATTCTTATTGTCTATAAAGGCTCGCATGTGTTGGCCTTAGTCACCCAGTGGCAGTCATGTACGCTGTTCAGTCTTTGGCAGCCTCTCTATTTGTCCCATATCCTTAAGGCACATTCTATGACCTCATCCCAGGTTGTTCTCAGTCTGCTTCTCATAACCTTACCCTCGACGTTCACACTTATCACTTTCCACATGCAGGATAAATTCCGTTCTTTTCCCCACAGGACCTGGTGTTGTCCACTAAACACCCGAACTGGGATGCCATCGCTGCCAAAATGCAAACAGGACGCACACCCTTCATGGTCAGAGTTCCCAGTATTTTTGTCTTTTTGCCTACTTTGGTACACTACATCTTTGGTTATTACTCTAATGCAGTCTGTTTGGCCGAGCAGACTCATCAACCACTAGCAGGCAGACACCTTCTAATCTTTGTATGTATGTGGTGTTTCAGACAATGCAGCGTTGGGTGTCATTCATCAACCCCACACTCAATAGAGCAAGGTGGACGCCCGAGACTACCCGGAAGCTGATTGATACCATCAACATGCTGCGCACTGGAAACTTCATACCATGGGCTCAGGTAGGGACAAGGACAACTCAAACTGTATCATTATCCAAAATTTTACTCCCTCACTACAACTTTCTTTTTTTTTCTTTTCCACCCCAGCATATAGATAGGGTGCCAGAGGGAGTTCTTTAAATTGAGGCTAAAAATTAAGTTAGAAGAGACAGACTTTATGTGGTAAGGAGGAAGAGAATGGAACATTGTATTTTGTGTAGAGGAAGAGGAGCATTTGAGGAAGTGGTGTGCGAGGACAGAATAGCCTGGAAGTGGTTGTCGTGGCTGCCACGTGTTTGATGGTTTCCCAGGTGGGACCAAGACATTTGTGATGATCGCCACAAATAAGACTATAAATAACACAAAAAAATCATAATGTGCCATTATCAGAAGTAAGCTGGCCAGAAATACAGTAATCTCTCCAATATCCGATGTAATACAGCCAAAGGCATGTCCGGAAAGTGGGATCGTCCGGATACTGGGACCCTGTCTCCTGGAGTGGTATTTATGGACCCTAACCCACCCTAGCTCAGAAAACTACCTACATAACTCCCCACTGGAATGCATACACACAAATAATGGACAGAAAGCATGAAATAAATGAAAAGGAACCAGAGAATGAAGATTTAGAGGTGAGTATGGAAAATATTTAGCAGTTGACAGGGTACTGTAACTCCCTACCAGACATGAACAGCACCTGTTTAAGACCCTAATCACACAAAGAAGGGACAGAAAGCATGAAATAAATGAAAAGGAATTAGAGGTGGGTGTGGAAAATATTTAGCAGTATCTAGGGTACAGTACTTTCAACATGTCAGTGGCCACTGTTACGGAGATTAACCTGCCTCCAGTGTTGTCTGTCTATCTATTGCCAGACGCCATAATCCCCGAAGGAGTGGCCATTTGACTTTCGAGTTATTTGTTTTACAGGGAGGGGCACTAACCCTTCACCAACCCACTTGCTGACACATATGGAGCACATATGGTTTGGTTATATGGTTACCACCCAGCGTTGTAAATAGTTTCTTGGGTTACAGGAAACCATTTGGCTTGTCACTCAATGTAAAGCCACCTGTAAAGGAAAGAAAAGCAATAAGAAGTGACAGGAAAGATGGGAGAAAAAGGAAGAGAAGAGAGCAGGTACAGAAAAAGTATGATAAAGGCTAAGGAAGAAGTAGGCAGCACTACATCAAGTGAGTGGATGATGGTCACCACCACCTACCACTCTGCACTTAATCCTTTGCACTCTGAATTTTAATTTTTTAACACTGCACAACACTGTAAATTTCCATGTGGTCTAGTAGCGATGTATTGCAGTTTATTCACTGTTTATTCACAGAAACGAGCATGGGCGGCAACCTTTGTGACAAGCACCTACTCCCGATGATAGTTAGGCAGCAACTGGGGAGGGGAGTGAAGCCTGGGACCACTATCTGTGCAGCAAAACACAGCTGTTTGGCACCATGCGCCAAGTTCAAAATATGGTTGAAAAAAATATATTGTGTGTGTGTGTTTTCAAAAGGCCCAGGCCCAAAATGTCTCGTTGCTGGGGTGTCCAGATATTAAAGAGATTACTGTAGTTGCTGGGAAGCAACCTGATGAAGCAGAAGTCCGGACCTATGTTCGTTTTACTTTAACGACGTTAAATTGTCATCTCACTATCTTGAAATTTGGGCAGGGTGGCTCAGTGGTGTGTCGGACTTGGGACGGGATTGTGAGTTCGAGGCACGTCCAGTAGCTGCCATGCCGAAAGGGGTAGCGCCCTCCTGTCATCTACCAGGGCTATACTATCTAATAAGGTCTAGCTCGGGGGATTATTATTTTTTTTTTTCCCCTCTCTTGAGTGTTGAATTTTAAGAACAAAGTCTCACCAGAAAATGATGCTAGTCATTAATGTAGAGCCTTGGTATTGTCTTCTTCTGCCACTGAGATAGCCTACATGAAATAGACTGTAAGAGGACAGAAATCTGGGCCAAGTTATGGTGAAAGTCATCATCATCATCATCATCTTCGTATTTCCTCCTTCTGTTCCCATATTCAAACTGGGGTTGGACGTGCGATGGCTTTTCTCCACTGCTTCCTATCCTGGATTAAATCTTCTCCAATACCCAGTCTTTCCATATCTTGCGTTACAACACTTTTCCAAGTCTTCTTATGTCTTCCAGGCTGTCTACATCCAACCACTTCCAGTTCCTCTGCAGTTCTCACTCAGCTCCCTTCCTCACTCCTCCTCACGTGACCAAACCATCTAAGCCGCTTCTGCCTCAAGATGATATCGAGATCCTTCACCTCGCATCTTCTGGCTACCTCCTCACTCAAAACTCTGTCCTCCCATCTCACTCCCGCCTTGTATCTTGACATTCTACAATCAGTACTCCTCAGAATATTCATCAATCTATCTGTGAAAGCCCATTTTTTAACACCATGTATCAGTACTGGTCTAGTACAGGCCTCATATATTTTACTTCTGTATCTCGGTGGTATGTGTTTGTTGACCAGTAGGCCAGCTATTTCGTTCCACTTTATCCATGCTGTCGCCACTTTTGTTCTGACTGATCTCTCCACCCCTGCTTCGCAGTCCAATATATCTCCTAGATAGCAGAACTGCTGCACTTCCTGTAGTGTGCCCCCATTCACCTCTAGCACATCCTTTGCTTCATCTCCCTCTGCCTCTCTTCTTATGCGGACTGGGTAGTGGAAATTTTGCACTCCTCTCAAATTCTGCAGACCTGAACACCTTCTATGGCACCACTTATTACACTCCATGCACAACACTGAGTTCACTCCTACTCCTCTGCCACAGCATCCACATGGCCATTTTCCTGACTGAATTCTTTCTACTGGTTTCTTGCCTGTCGCCATTACCTTTGTCCCATATTTATTTTCATTCCCCTCTTCTCCATTCCATTTTTCCATCTATTAAGCATTTCCACCACTTCTTCCTTAGTCTCCGCTGTTAGCACTAGGTCATCAGCATACAGCAATTCCCACGGGCCTTCCCCCCTACATTCCCGTGTTGCCTCCTTCATTACTGTGTTAAACAGCAGTGGACTGAGTGCTGACCCTTGATGTACCCCAACTCCTATTCCAAAATTTCCTGATGTTCCTGCTATTGTCTTGACTTTTGATCTTGTATCAATATAGAGAGACATGACAGCTGCAGTGAGTCTCTCAGGCACATTCTTTGTTCTCAAGGCCCACTCTCTAACTCTCCTTGGTACTCTATCAAAAGCTTTTTCCAAGTCCACAAACACATGGTACAAGCATTTCCTCCTCTGTTGAAACTTTTCCTGCAGCTGTCTCATGATGAATATAGCATCTATTGTGGATTTCCCTGCGCAAAATCCAAACTGTCGGTTATATATCTTCACTATCTGCTTCAGCCTTCCTTCCAGCACCTTTTCAAATATCTTCATTCCATGCTTCAACAATCTGACTCCTCGGTACTTTCCACACAGAAGGGCATCTCCTTTGCCTTTATAAATTGGCGTTGTCCAACTATCTCTCCAGTCCTCAGGTGGCTGTCCTCCTACTAAGATGTTATTAAAAATCCTTGTCAATTCTTTTACACCAGTACTTCCAGCCTTTTTTATCAGATCAGCCGTTATACCTGTTGGGCCTGGAGTTTTCCCGGACTTCATTTCCTTCAAGACTGTCTCCACTTCAGCTTCTGTTATCATTGCAACTGGCCCTTCAACTTTTCCCATCTCTTTCACCTCATGATTATTTTCTTCATTTAACAGTTCCTCATAGTACCTCTTCCACCGTTACAATATTTCTGCCACATCAGTTTTTATTTCCCCATTTTCATCCTTTACAAATTTAGCTCCCACCACGTCTTTCCTCTCCTACCTCAGCTGTCTTGCAATTTTAAACTTTTTTGTCCTTCCTTGTGCACTCTCCAGATCTCTGCTCCAACTTTCCCATGCCACCCTTTTTGCTCTGGCCACTTCTTTCTTTGCCTGTCTTTTCATTATATTCTCTTCTGTCATCTTCCCTTCTAGTTCTCTGCCATACTTTAAATCAGAGATGCACAACCAGTGGCCTGCAGGCCGCATGTTGCCCTCAAGCAACCCTCTGGCAGCCCTTAGTAGGTAATAAAAGGTACAAAATAATAAAAGGTAATAAATTGATAAATAGCAGTTCAGATAATAATTCAAAATGTGCCGTGGACCCAGAACTGGACGAGAAGTGAACGTGTCAGCCACTGTGTCTAGACATTAGTCATTCTAGATGGAAGTCTGTGTGCCACACTGCCGAGTCGACGGCCTCACTGCCTGAGTACCGACAGTCGTTATTAGGAGCTCTTTCAGAAAGGGTTGATTACTCTTGCTCACAATGGCTGCTAGTACTTCTGCTGGAAAAAATGCAACTCAGAAAAGGAAACTAGAAGATGAACACAGAAAATTTCATGAAATATGGACAGAAATATTTCTTTGTGGAAAACAGTGCAAACAATATCATTTGTTTGATATGCCAGAGTTGTTTAGCTGTTTGTAAGGAATATAATTTGCAAAGGCATTATTTAACAAAGCACAAGTCTTATGAAAAAATCACAGGTGAACTAAGGAAGCAGAAAATAAAATCACTGATGCAAGGCTTTGATGTTCAGAAAAACATGTTCAGTCAGAGAAATAAGGAGTCACGGGATGTAACAGAAGTGAGCTATGAAATTGCAAATCTGATGGCTAAAAATTCAAAGGCATTTTCTGAAGGTGATTTCATTAAAAAATGTATTGTTATTGCTGTTCAAAAACTTTCTCCAGATGTTGTGAAGAAGTATGAAAATATCAGTTTGAGTCGTACGACAGTGCACCTTAGAATTTGTGACTTGTCAGGTGATATAGTAGACCAGTTGAAAGAAAAAGGCAAACAATTTGTGTACCTTTTCCTACTGACGAATCTACCTATGTAACATCTACAGCTCAATTACTAGTGTTTGTACGTGGTGTAACAGACGACTTCTCTGTGCATGAAGAACTTGTTGGCGTCAGTTCTTTGAAAGGGCAGACTACTGGAAGAGATTTATTGAGTGGACTACTAGAGCAGATTTCAACAGTTGAATTAAATTTAGACAATTAAGTACGCATATCAACTGACGGGGCTCCTGCAATGATTGGTAAGCAGAATGGTTTGGTACAACTATTAATCGAGCACCTTGGAGAGCGAAAAAATGAACTGAAACAGTTTCACTGCATAATACATCAACAGAATTTGTGTGGAAAAGAACTGAACTTCGAACATGTAATGAAAGTTGTAGTTTCCACAGTGAACTTTATTAAGTCATGATCAGGTTTGCATCATCGGCAGTTCAAGCAATTTCTTGATGAGATTGAAGCAGAGTATGGTGATTTAGTATTTTCACTGAAGTTAGATGGTTAAGCAGGGGAAATATGCAGCAGAGATTCATCAGTCTTCTGGATGAAATAGTGATATTTCTTAATGAAAAGAATAAAGTAGTCCCAGAACTTGACGATGTGGATTGGCTCTGCGATCTGGCATTTCTTGTTCTCACAAGTCCCTTAAATAACTTAAATCTTAGACTTCAAGGGAATAACCAACTTATTTCTCAGCTAGCAAACCAAGTGACAGCCTTTGAACAAAAACTAAAGTTGTTTCAGTCACAGCTAATCAAAGGTGAATTAGTACACTTCCCAAACTACCAACTAATGTGTGAGAAACACAGTGTATGTAAGAAAAATGAACACTATGCAACAACAGTAAGAAAACTCAGGGAGGTGTTTGACAGCAGATTTGGAACCTCAAGAAAGAAAGGAATAATTTGCTGTTGTTCAGCAACCCTTTTTCTGTATCACCTGAAGATGTGGAAGTAGAAGCCCAGCTAGAACTGATTGACCTCCAGAACAGTTTAAGGAAGGGGACTTACTCAATTTCTTTAATTGTTTGCCTAAAGATCAGTATCCTTATTTGAGAAACAAGGCTGCTATTTATGCAAGTTTATTTGGCTCTACCTATATATGAACAAACATTTAGTCTGCTAAGTCGAAACAAGTCAAACATTCGAAGCAGGCTGAGTGATGAAAGTTTGCACTGTTTTGCGACTGGCAACAACAAAGTTTCAATCCAACATAAAGAAGCTTGTCTATGAATCACAGTGTCAAAAATCACATTAAGAAGACTGTTTCATGCATACCAGGTAAGGATTAATCATAGTTTTGTAATGTAGTGGATTAAGTACTGTATTTTTACCATTATGCACCTAAAATTTCTACATTTTTGTTTAAAATAAATCTTGCGGCCCTCAGTGAGTTTTAAGTTTGATCATGTGGCCTGAGGAGCCCAAAAGGTTTTGCATCCTTGCTATAAATGCTTTTTTCTTTTCACTTATCGCCTGCTTCACCTCCTCATACCACCACCACGTCTCTCTTTCTTTTCTCCTGTGACCTGTTGTTTCTCCACAGACTTCCCTCGCAGCCTATGTTATATTATCCCTGAAGTGTTTCCAATCACCTCTCTGTCTCTCATTTCTTCTCTTAAAACTCTCTTCAAATTGTAGTCTTATCTCCTCATCCTTCACCTTCCACTCCTTTACTCTTTTAACACCCTTCCTCTTCTTTCTTCCTTTTATATTTTCCACTCTCAAATCCATAGCTAATAGTCTATGTTGTGGTAGACATGCTTCACCTGGTATAACTTTACAGTCTTTCACTGTAATGTCTTGCTCCTTTCTCATCAGCATAAAATCAATTTGAGTTTCTACACCTCCACTTTTGCAAGTTATCAACTTCTTTCTTTCCTATTTGAATGTTGTCTTTATAATTTTCAAATCCTTACCCTGGCAGAACTCCAGTATCCTCTCTCCCTCTCTATTTCTCTCTCCAGAGACGAAGACTCCCTTAACTTCCTCATATCCTCTCCGATCAGTACCAATGTGTCCATTCAAGTCTCCAGCAATGATCATTACCTCAGGGTCGGGTACTTGTGCTGCATCATCAAGTTTTCCCCAGAATGCCTCTTTTTCGTCATCTGGTCTACCAGTCTGTGGCACACATGCAGAAAAAATATGCCAGATCTTTCCCGCCACTACAATCTTAACCTTCATCAACCTTGGAGACATTCTCTCCATTTCTATCACATCCTTGACTAATGCCTCCCTCACCAACACCCCCACACCTCCGTGAAAGTAGTACAATAAATGACCCATTCTGCTCCAGGTGCATCAACACATGTTTGGGTTCAGCCGGGCGCAGTTGCAGAGTCGCTGGCGTGTTATCAACCCAATCTCCAAGGGTCCATTTACTGTTGAGGAAGACTTTATTCTTATCAAGGTTGGTCACAGAGACATCTTTTATTTTGGTTTGGCCAAAGCTGAACTTTTATATTCTCGTATTATATATACTGTATATACAGTATATCCATATACAGTAATCCCTCCAATATCCGTTGTAATAGAGCCAAAGGCATGTCCGAATATTGGTTTTGTCTGGATATTGGTCCTGAAGCTCCAGCACTGGTTTTTCATGACCCTAACCTAACCTAACCTAAATCAGAAAACTACCTTCCTACCTCCCTAGTGGACATGTATAGCACTTATTTAGGTCCCTTTTCACATAAATAATGCATTCATAGCATGAATTTATTGAATTTTAACCAAAAAATGATGATTTAGAGGTGAGTTAGTCATAGGAGTATAAGTAAGTATCGGACATGGAAATCATCTTTTCTCACATTTTATGCACTAAATTTTTGGGTACAAAGCATCAAATACAGTAAATGATGTTAATTGCTACCAGAAAAATGGTTAGGTTAGGTTTGGTTAGGTTAGGTTAGGTTATGACCGGACATGAAATTCACTGCTTCAACCTTTTTCATAGCTGGTGCACTTAATAACCATGCATGAAAGAATTAAATTAAAAGCAGGAAATTATGATTAACACAATGTTAGATTAGGTTAGGACCGGACATGAAATTCACTGCTTCAACCTTTTTTCTAGCTGTTTTACTTAAGAACCATGCATGGAAAAACTAAATAGCAAGCAGGAAATTACGATTAACATTTAGGGTAATTTTTTAACACATGTACAGCATGATGAAAACAAGTTAGGCATGAAAATCTTTATGGTAACCATAGGTTAGGTTGGGTTAGGACCAGACATGAAATTAACTGCTTCAACCTTTTTTCTAGCTGTTTTACTTAAGAACCATGCATGGAAAAATTAAATAGCAAGCAGGAAATTATGATTAACATTTCTGGTAACTTTTTAACACATGTACAGCATGATGAAAACAGGTTAGGCATGAAAATCTTTATGGTAACCATAGGTTAGGTTAGGTTAGGACCGGACATGAAATTAACTGCTTCAACCTTTTTCCTAGCTGTTTTACTTAAGAACCATGTATGGAAAAATTAAATTGCAAGCAGGAAATTATGATTAACATTTTTGGTAATTTTTTAACACATGTACAGCATGATGAAAACAGGTTAGGCATGAAAATCTTTATGGTAACCATAGGTTAGGTTAGGTTAGGACTGGACATGAAATTAACTGCTTCAACCTTTTTTCTAGCTGTTTTACTTAAGAACCATGCATGGGAAAATTTAATTGCAAGCAGGAAATTATGATTAACATTTAGGGTAATTTCTTAACACATGTACAGCATGATGAAAACATGTTAGGCATGAAAATCTTTATGGTAACCATAGGTTAGGTTAGGTTAGGACCGGACATGAAATTCACATCTTCCACCTTTTTTCTAGCTGTTTTACTTAAGAACCATGCATGGGAAAATGAAATTGCAAGCAGGAAATTATGATTAACATTTTTGGTAATCTTTTAACACATTTACAGCATGATGAAAACAGGTTAGGCATGAAAATCTCTATGGTAACCATAGGTTAGGTTAGGTTAGGACCGGACATGAAATTAACTGCTTCAACCTTTTTTCTAGCTGTTTTACTTAAGAACCATGCATGGGAAAATTAAATTGCAAGCAGGAAATTATGATTAACATTTAGGGTAATTTCTTAACACATGTACAGCATGATGAAAACAGGTTAGGCATGAAAATCTTTATGGTAACCATAGGTTAGGTTAGGACTGGACATGAAATTCACATCTTCCACCTTTTTTCTAGCTGTTTTACTTAAGAACCATGCATGGGAAAATTAAATTGCAAGCAGGAAATTATGATTAACATTTTTGGTAATCTTTTAACACATTTACAGCATGATGAAAACAGGTTAGGCATGAAGTTAGGGTACTTACGAACAAGAAGCTGCCTTCTGATGTAATAACCCATTCTATCATCTCAGACTCTGACAGGAAGACCTTGCACCTGACACCCCTTTCCAATTGAGAATCACCAGCACTTATCACCAACACTTTACACAACTTTTTTTTTTTTATATAACTGGAATCACATCGCTTCACTGCACTGTACATAACAGTAAACTTCATCATCACACACATGATGAAGAAGGTGAAGAGCAGTATAAAGCACTGTAGGAGGTAGGGTATCACCACAAAAGCAATCAATATGGCCGCCATTGTCGGAGGTGTTCATGAGTCAGTAACTGAGTGGGTAATGGCGACCAACAGACAGACGCCACGAGTGTAAACAGAGCGGATCGGCGCTGGCGGGAAATTCAAACTGACGCAGTCCCAAAAAATCGAAAATTTTTTGATTTTTTTTCAAAAAGTTTGGCATTTTGGGGGTTGGGCAGCCCAGAATATCCGAATAGTGAGTATATCCGAGTATTGGACGTCCGAATATTTGAGGGATTACTTACAGTATATATACATATACAGTTTATATATATATATAGTATACAGTAGGCGCGGAAAGTGTTGACGCCATCTTAAATAAAGAAAGCATTCTTGTGGTTAGCAAGGAGAAACAAATAAATTAACACTCACCATTGAATTTAGTATCTACTGGCATTCCCCT
>JAGKTI010031924.1:0-12017 GCA_018397915.1 Birgus latro
CAGGGGCTACCATCTCGAGAGGGGAAGATTCCTGATTCATAGGCACCAAATCAGTGGATGCAGACACTGCAAGCGGAACATGGAACTGCTGTTGGGCAGTACGACGTGGACGTTTATTGCGGGACAAAACTGAAGCATAGGAAGCTCCATTATGGAAAACTGATGTTATGGCTCTACTCCTGGCCTCGGCTAAGCTCATCTTATCCCGACTACGGATGAGAAGGATCTCCTTCTCCAACCTAAACCGGGCACAGTCATTAGAGGAAGAAGGATGCGCCTCACCACAGTGGACACAACATACAGGCCCAGGGCAGTCCTGACCTGCATGTGTGGAGCCACCACAATTGACACACACCGCCGGGAGGCCCTGTTGCAAACGACGGCAGACACGGCCAACATGCCCATACATTTGACAATGGTAGCAACGTCGTGGATTCGGGACAAAGGATTTGACCTTAAGGGAGAGCCAAGCAACTTTGGTGGAGGCAGGGAGAACAGTGCAGTCAAAAGTTAACAACAAGGATGGGGTCGGAGTGAGAATTCTATCTATTTTCTTTTGGAATCTCTCCACTTTAACTATCTTGTGGATCATCAGTTCTTCGAGCAGCTTCTCTTCCGAGTATCGAAGCAAATCCCGGGAAAACACAACCCCACGACATTGATTGAAAGTTGCATGAGGAACACAAGCAAACTTTGCACTAGGTTCTTTGCATTTGTTAGCGAGACGGGAACCCTCCTCAGGTGATGCAACCTCTAATAGAAGGCTGCCATCCTCCAGACATCTTCGGCTCCCTCCCACAAGTAGCCACAATCTTTCGATGTACATAAAAAATGTCGAGGTTAGAGATTGTTTGTCCCTCTAATGTCCGGATGGCTTAATACTTTATAAAATCTGTTCTTTCAAAAATTCCTGGAAGGATCTCATGAGTTGCTCCAGGGGACTTCTCCAACTTGTTATGTCCTCTATACTTGGCCTTACCTTTGTTCCTAGAGCCAGAACCAGGCTGGTAAGGTTCCAGGGTGGCCAAAAGAGGAGCAGGACGGGGAGGCACGGGGGCCTCGCCCGAGGAAATGTCGTGAGAGGAGCCATGGACGGGTGCCGGGTCGTCAGGAATAAAGGAGTTGGAGGTATATGGTAATGCCATATATAATTCTAAAAACTTCATTCCCCCACCCCTTCACCCGCCATGGAGCCCAACAAGGGGAGGTCGTATGCCAGGGACAGCACCACTGGCGACCTCAGAGGTAGCGGGAGAGTATCCGTGGGTAACCACCGGGGGACCCGGGCAAGGGTGACTCCAGGACGATAGGAGCCACCAGGTCCCCCAATGCCCACTTGACCGTAGCCAACGCATGACCAGCCGATTGACCTGGTCGGGCCCAACCAGGCAGCCCGTCTGGCCAGAATAAGGGACCAAAGAGGTGTATTGCTAGCTGCAGGGCGCATCGTGCATCATCGCTCAACTTTCAGGACTCCTGTCTCCCAGCATTACGGGACGCCATGCACGGCAAACACGTGGGGAGGCAACAGTCCCGCCCTAGATGGCAACCGGGCTGGGACTAACATCACCAGCAGGCATCCTCCACTAGTGATGTAGGGGGTGCTTGGTCCACGAGAGCGACAAATGCCGAATCCTACAAAGGTAGGCAAGCCCCCAAAGTAGGTGGCACCGCCACCCCGCTTCAAGCCCTGCCACCACGTCAAGGTGACCCCCTGCAGCGGGGTGGAAAAAGAAGAATTAAAAAATGCTTGTATAAAAAGATACCTAACTCAAGAGGATCTGGAAGTACTAAAAGAGAAGAGGGAGGAAGCAAAAACAAAGAACGAGGGAAGATCAGATGAGGAGAAGAATACATTTTCTTTACAAAGTAATTGGACTGTAGGTACGAAAATGGTACATAACATGGCGAGAATAACAAAGAGGAAGATAGTAGACCCAAGTCATGACAAGTATGTAAACAAGATGAAGATGATGTACTCAAATGTAGATGGAATGTTATCTAATTTATTAGAGATGAATGATTACATCAGAGAAAATTAACCACATATTATTTGCCTAACTGAAACAAAATTAACACCAAGGATATCAAATGACATTCTAAACCTAGAGGAATACAATATATGGAGTAGAGATAGGAACTTCAATAAAGGAGGAATTATATTAACAAGAAAAATATAAAAGTCAAAGAAATAGAACTATAGATTCACCCTCGCAAGTACAAGTGATTGCAGTAGAGATTAATACATCTGAAGGGAAAGTAATTGTGGCAAATTTATACATGCCTCATGGGAAAGAGGCAAATATGAAGATCTTGCAGAGAGTACAACTCAGAGTTTAAGTTCTTTGCATTAGTGCATAGAATGGAGGACAAATCTGAAAGAATTATACTAACTGCAGATTTGAATACAAATATAAGTTGGAATACTTTAGATATAATAAGCCAGGAAAGCTGTTGGAAACAAAAGCTCCTGAATCTCGTGCAGTTTCTCCTAATGCAACATGTAATGGAAAGCACGTGAAAAAGAGGACTTGATGTACCATAAGTACTAGATCTTATATTTACAAGGCAAGAAAACGACATTGACAATATAATGTATCACCCTCCATTCGGCAAAAGCGACCATGCAGTACTAAATTGCAACTTCAGGATTGCATATGACATAGTTAACAGCAATGAAAATTACACAAAGAGCCTAAACTATTAAATGGAAAACTACCACGACCTGAAAAAGTACTTATTAGAAATAGATTGGGAAAAAGAGCTAAGAGGACAAGATTTAAATATTATATAGAGAAATTTTTGTGAATTCTATGAAGTAGGAGTCCAAAACTACATCCCACAGCACAAAGAAGCAGAAAAGAAAATAAAGAAATGGTTTAATACTGAATGCCGAATATCAAAAGAAAAAAGTGACTTGTTGTGGAATAGAAACAAAAGATACAATAGTGAGTGGGCATATTACAACTATAAAAAGGCAAGAAACGATTATACAAGAATAAGGAGAGAAGCCCAAAGACAGTTTAAGGAAGACATCATAAATAAAAGTAGTGATCAACCGATGCTATTTTACAGCTACATCCGAAGCAAAACCAAAGTAAAAGATAAAATACAATCCATTACAGAGGAGGGGATCATCTATACACAAGAGAAAGATATTTGTGAAGGATTAAATAAGAATTTCCAATCAGTTCTTACAGAAGAAAATAATTTTGAGAGAGATGATATATATGGAACATGCATACCCACACACATATTACCAGACATACAAATATCAGAGAAAGAAATACAGGAAGGGTTAAGTTAATTAGACAAAGGAAAAGCAAATGGTCATGATGAAATTTCATGTTGGGTGCTACATGAATGTGCAAAGGAGTTAAGTAGATCATTATCTTTAATATTCAAGGAATCCTTGGGTGAAAGTAAACTACCTGACATTTGGAAGAAAGCAAACAATGTTCCCTTATTCAAGAAAGGGAATAGACAAATATCACTAACCAGTGTTGTAAGCAAGATATTAGAAAAGCTGATAAGAAAAGTTTGGGTAAATCATCTAGAAGAACACACTATGATAACAGTAAGACAGCTTGGTTTCAGAAAGAGAAAATCATGTGATACTAATCTGTTGAGCTACTATGATAGAGTAAGAGTGCATCCACACGTGTGCTCAAACAAGTGTTGGCAACATGTAAGCAACACAGTAACGAACACGCTGCAAACATGTTGGGAACAGCAGCGACCAGATCTTGTTGGCAACATCATGATGAAGTCTCAGCTGCCTGGTATGGACACATTTATCCCATCGCCTCTGCTGCCAGTGTTCAAAGCTGCACTGAAACATGTTTGCATACATCTGTCCATACACTGCCGCATACATGTACCCGAACATATTGCAAGCTGTGTTGCCAACATATGTTCGAGGCCACATGTGGACGCGCCCTAATAGAAATATTACAGAAAAGGGAAGGATGGGTGGACAGTATCTATTTAGATTTCAATAAAGCATCTGATTTTCTAAAAAAAAAAAAGGGGGGGGAAATGAGAACAGTACTAACGGGAGTTTACTCATCATGGAGGGAAGTGACTAGCGCAGTTCCACAGGGCTCAGTTGGCACCAATGCTGGCACCAATTATATAAATGGTGCCAGCACTGAGCCCTGCATGGTTTTTTAGGTTGACGTAATATTAGACATTTCTGGATGTGTTTTGCATGCTGATTTCAAAAATATTATCCACGAGTACACTGTAGCACCAGTCGAGCAGGGCAGTACTCCCAAGGTAGATGGGAGGCTGATGACAGGGAGAGCTGGAGCTCCCGTTTCATCAGCCTTTAGGACTTGTTCCTGACCATCCCCCTTTGCTGAACTTTTTCAGTGTCTCAGTAACACAGAGAGTAGTCCAGCATGCTCTCCAATACAAGTTGCTTTAACTGTCAACACCAAACTACATGCACACTACACACTACACTTCCTTTTCAAAATTTATCTTCGAAATGGCGCACAAAAATCATGCCTCGGAGTCCCCAGGGGGGAAGGGGGGACCATAAATGCCCCCACCATCCGCCCCTCTCCCGGTTGCGACTCACAGAGCTGCCTGGAACCACTGTCTGACTCACTCCTTCTTCATTTCTGTAACATTCGCGGCCTTTCCTCTAACTTTCGCTCCGTTGAACACCACCTCTTCTCCTCTAAACCTCACCTTCTCTTTCTCTCTGAGACTCAGCTGTCTGAAGCAACTGACAGGAAACCCTTTTCTGTATCCTCCTACTTTCTCTATTCTCATTTCAAAGCCAAAGGTGGCTGCTGCGTATATGTATGCAACGATCTATCTTGCTCTCGTGTTCCTGAACTTAATTCTTCTTAATTCTCTACTCTCTGGCTTCGGCTTTCCTGTCATTCTCTGACTAAATATATCTGTGCTGTTTACTTATCTCCTAATTCTACTATCAAAAATTCTTTGACTATCTTTCTTCTACGATGGAACACATTCTATCCATTTCTCCTTTCTCTGAAATCTCCATTTTTAAGGAGATTTCAATGTTTACCACCACCTTTGGCTCTCCTCTCCTTTCACTGATCCACCTGGTGAACAAGCCTACATCTTTTCTATCCTTAATGACCTAGAGCAGCTTGTACAGCACCCTACCCGTATCCCTGACCGCCTTGGAGAGAGTTGCAACATACTTGACCTTTTCCTAACAACTAATCCTTCTGCTTACACTGTTAATCTTTTCTCTCCGTTGGGCTCCTCCGATCATAACCTTATTACCTTAACCTGTCCTATCGCTCCGGTACGGCCTGTGGACCCTCCAAAGAAATGCCGCCTGTGGCACTTTGGAGCTGCAGATTGGGAGGCCCTCAGGCAGTACTTCTTTGATTTTCCTTGGAATGATTATTGCTTCCATGGCCGGGAGCCGTCTGAGTGTGCCCTGCGCATTACGGAGGTTATTCTCTCGGGCATGGAAGCATACATTCCTTTCTCATATCCTCTGACTAATGCAAGAAAGCCTTGGTTTAATCACGCTTGTTCTAATGCTGTCCGCAACAAAGAGAGGGCCTATAAGAGATACCGGAGCCAACCCACCCCTGAATCACATCTGTTATATATTTCTGCCCGGAATCGTGCTAAGTCTGTTCTTCGCTCTGCTAAAAATAATTTCATCCGTGCTAAATGTTCTCAACTCTCCAACTCGAATTCTTCTCGCTCCTTCTGGCACCTTGCCAAAAACCTTTCTAACAACTTTACATCATCATCCTTCCCTCTTCTTTTCTACTCTGATTACTCTGTAGCTATTTCTTCTACTGATAAAGCAGATCTCTTCACTCAGACTTTCTCCTCCAATTCCACCTTAGACGATTCTGGTGCTATTCCTCCATCACTTCCCCCCTCTGACTTCCTCTTGACTGACATTAAAATTTCTTCAGCTGATGTATTTTCTGCCACCACTGGTCTCAATACTAACAAGGCATATGGGCCTGATGGAGTCCCTCCTGTTTTCCTCAAAAACTGTTTCTGTGCTTAAACCCTGCCTAGGTAAACTCTTTTGCCTTTGTCTATCAACTTGTACCTTTCCTCCTTGCTGGATGTTTGCTCTCATTCAGCCAGTCCCAAAGAAGGATGACCATTCCCAACCCTCTAGCTATCGTCCAACTGCTTTACCATCCTGTGTCTCAAAAGTTTTCGAGTCAATCCTTAACAGAAAAATGTTAAAGCATCTTTCCTGTCACAACCTTCTTTCTGATCGTCAGTATGGGTTCCATCAGGGACGCTCGCTCCACTGGCGATCTTCTCACCTACCTTTCAGACTCCTGGTCATCCTCCTTTCGGGACTTTGGCGAAAGCTTTGCCATTGCACTTGACATCTCAAAGGCTTTCGATCGAGTCTGGCATAAATCTTTAATATCCAAACTGCCCTCCTACTGTTTCTATCCTTTTATCTGCCCCTTCATCTCTAGCTCCCTTTCTGGTCGTTCTATAGCCGCTGTTGTAGACGGCCATCCTTCTTCTCCTAGACCTATCAATAGTGGTGTTCCTCAGGGCTCTGTCCTATCACCAACTCTCTTCCTTTTATTCATCAGTGACCTTCTAAGCTGTACATCTAACCCTATCCACTCATATGCTGATGATTCCACCCTTCACCTTTCCATTCGGTTTCCGCAACGTCCATCTCAGCAGGTACTTCAACAAAAAAGGGATGAGGCTATGGCACACCTAATGTCTGACTTGGCTCGTATCTATGATTGGGGTAAAAATAATCTTGTTATTTTTAATGCATCAAAAACTCAATTCTTACACTTATCAACCCGACAAAATTTTCCTCAGTATTACCCACTAATGTTTAATAATGAACAGATATGTCCTGCATCATCCTTGAACATGCTTGGGGTTTCATTCTCTCGGGATTTGTCTTGGAAAGAACATATTACACCTCTTGTGAAATCTGCTTCCAAGAGATTAGGTGTGCTAAGCCGATTCCGAACTTTCTTTACCCCTGTACAGCTGTTGACACTGTACATGGGTTTTATTCGTCCGTGTATGGAGTACAACTCTCATGTGTGGGGAGGCTCCCCACATGCCGCTCTTCTCAATATGGTGGAGTAAAAAGCTTTTCGTCTCATTAACTCTCTTCCTCTTACTGATTCCCTTCAACCTTTCTTTCTTCGCCGCACTATTTCATCTTTATCTCTCTTCTATCGCTACTTCAACGGTCACTGTTCCCCTGAACTGTCTGCTTGCATCCCTCCACCTCTACGACGGGCACATAGTACCCGTCTAGCAACAAACTCTCATCCCTTTTCTGTCCAACTCTCTAATGATGCAAGAGTTAACCGTTACTCCCAGTCCTTCATTTATGCACTGGTCAACTCTGAAACTGTCTTCTTCTGTCTGTATTTCCTACTTCCTATGATCTCCGGTCTTTCAAACGCAGTTTGTCCAGGCATCTCGAAATGAACGGATCTTGAATTTGGCTCTCTTTTGTATTGTTTTTGCTTTTTCTTGGAAGGAACAGTATGCAGGCCTGTGGCCTTTGGTTCCTTCTTCCTTGCATAAAAATTAATAAATAAAAAAATAAAATAAAATTGCTCAATCAGCTCGGAATTCTGTGCTATAGCATTTTTACGAAAATGCGTGGGTGAAGATTATTACATTTTCTAAAAACTATTGTACACTTGTTAATACAGGCATTTTCAATGGGAAATGACACTAATGTACAGCTAGTATGTAAATTATGTACTAACTTTTTTTTTCTAATAGATTTTTGTGTTTAATCATGACTCGGAAGTGTAAAAATGACCCGAACAGGTTTTTCTATATATGCGGTTATGTAATAATATCAGACCGTCAGTGCACCATCATTCCCATAGTGAAAAACTTATATTTTGCATGCTTTGGGATGAAACTTGGGGACCAAGATAAAACTTTTGCACCTCACATGTGCTGTAAAACGTGTGATGTACCCTCATCCAGCAAAGTAGTCCCTCATGGACCGGGAATCCCAATTCCAGCTCCACCATAAAATAATATGGATATGCTACTTGAAGATAATGATGATGCCAATGAAAACATGGAACACCCCGACGCATCTAGTACATACTTGCCCACAGCCTCAGTAAAAGAGCCCATACTCTTCAGTCAAGCCGAGTTGAATGATTTGACAAGAGTCAGCTTAGTTACTAGGATCGCGTCTGCGTAAGCATAATGTCTTGGCACCTGGAACAACGTTTGCCTGGTACCGTAACCGTCATGAGGAATTTCGCAAGTTCTTCAGTCCTGACAAGAACCGTCATTGGTTTATTGCAATAATATCAGCGGTCTCATAGCAGCTATGGGATCACCATACAATCCATCAGAATAGCGGCTCTTCATTGACTCATCAATCAGATGCTTGAAAACTGTATTGTTATTAAGTGGAAACCAAGTCGCGTCTGTTCCAGTGGGGTATTCAATGCAGATGGCTGAGAACTACAATGACATGGATTATCTGCTAACTGCTCTGACGTATGAAGACCACAATTGGAAGATCTGTGAAGAAATGAAGGTAAGTTAATGCACCAATAAAATAGCTGCTTGCAAGTTTTGATATTTTCTTGACAATTTTCTTAATAGGTAAGTAATTTAGACTATGGAAAAGCAAATGGCCCTGACGAAATGTCAGATTGGGTGCTAAATGAATGTGTAAAAGAGTTAAGTAGAACAATATATCTGATATTTAAGGAATCCTTTGGTCAAGGTAAACTACCTGGGACTGTATTTATCATAGTGTCCTCCCCCTTTCACAAGAATCTGTTCCCAAGCTTCAAAACATTTCACTACCGTGAGGCGTTCCTAAGAGTTATTTATCATAGTTAGTGAATGCCTCCCAAGAGTGAAAACCTCGTACCTTGCGATCGGTGAAGGAACGCTAAGGTTAGCTTGAATCAATCAAGCAGTCAATCATTTCCTGTGGAACGTACGGGATGCATAGGGCCTCGATGAACTCTCTCCTCCAATATTTGTCTCTTGCCATCTCCTTCAGGTCCCTCCCACCAACACTCCTTTCCTGCTTCTCTTTTCATTGTCCTCAACAATGTTTCCCTCGGCCTACCTCAGCCTCTTCTACCTCTAGCAGCTGGCACATCCTGTATTAACGTGCCTTCTTTTCTATATAATCATGTGCCCCAGCCATTTCCAGCGAGACAGTCTCACATACTCATCAACTGGTTCCACTCTCGTAATATCCCTTACTCTTTCATTTGTAACTCTGTCTTGCCACTTTACCCCAGGAATCCTTGTCATTATTTTATTCGCAAATCCTAATACTTTCTGATCTGTTGCAATTGTACTGTACCATGACTCATGCCCAAAAATGAAAATTGGTCTAACCATGGACTTGTAAATTTTTACTTTAGTATGTACGGAAAGCATATTATTATTCCAAACAGATTTCAGCATTCTTACAGCTTGCCAAGCCTGTCTAATCCTCTCCTCAATTTTATTGTTTTATGATTCATAGATGCTACAATCGTTCTCAGATATTTAACATTTTCTACATTCTTCACCACATTATTCCCAATTACACAATCGACTTTGTTCTCCATGTCTTTCCACAATTTATCGCCAATCCCACTTTTTCTCCTTCCTCCACCAGACAATCAAGCACCCTCTGCATCTCGTAAATTATTACGCAAATCAGTACAATATCATCAGCATAGTCCAAATCCATCAGCCTCTTATTTTCTTTCTAGTTAATTTCTGCACCTGTTCTCCTTACAACCTTTCTCATAACATAATCCATAAGCAAAACTTCAAATGGATCACTCAAAGAACCACCCAACATTACCTTATAAAAAGTACCTTGATGCAGGCTTCTAATAATATTTACAAACTTTTCTACTCAATAGAATTTCATAATTTTCAACATAACTCCACGTGAAACACTATCAAACGCCTTTTCAAAATCCACAAAACACATACTAAGTGGCATTTTCATCTCATTTGCTTGTTGCCTTACAATAAAAATCTGATCATTACAACCTCGACCCTTTCTAAATCCCGCTTGTTTTTCTCTTAAAATTTTATCAACTACTGGCTCTATTCTATTCAACAAGATTTGGAAAAGACTTTGGCAACTACAGGTGTCAAAGTTATCCCCCTCCAATTTCCACACACACTTAAATCTCCCGATTCTGGTATTTTTATAATCACTCCATTTTTCCACTCTTCTGGAATTTCACCATTATTCCAAGCCACATTAAAAAGTTCCAAAACCACATTCATCAACTCATCATTTTCCACCTTAAGCATTGCAGGAAATATTCCATCCTCTCCTGGGGCCTTAAAATTCTTTAAATCCTTTATAGATCTTGCTAACTCTAAAGTTATATCCCCTGTTTCTATCTGCAAAACTGTCTCGGCTGGCAAAATATCCTCTTCAGCTAGGATTGGTCTACTTAGAACAGATTCAAAATGTTCTTTCCACATTCCTTTTATATCCAAGTCTTTAGTCATCAGGTTTAGATTTCTATCTTGTACAGGTATTTCCTTACTTCTCTTTTCAGTCCCAGTTAACTCCCTCATGGCCTGAAACGCTTCTCTTGTGCTCTGACTTTCATTTTTACTTAATTTCTGTTTCTGTTGCCTTTTCATTATATAGCCTCCTCTTATCACGTCTAACGAGTCTTTTTACTTCAGAATGTAAACTCCAGTACTTTGCTCCAAATACTTCAACTACCTGGCCGTCAACATGTTCTTTGCGTCTTAACTTCGCCTCTTTCCTTTTCTGGATTACATTCCATGTTTCATCTGACATCCACTTTTTCCTTCTCGCTTTTCCCTATTTCCTAACAGTAACCTTAGCACTCTCATGCAAAACCTCTTTTACCTCTCTCCACATTTGATTATCATTGTCTTCAGATTCCATCAAAGTCTGCAGGACTAGAAACCTGTTCCTACATTCCCACCAAAACTTTTCCTTCATGTTCTCATCATTTCTCAGCTCATCAAAATCATATTTATTACCTCCTGTACAATTACCATTAGCGTTTCTCTTAAGTTTTATTTTAATCTTTGACACAAGTTGATGATCACTACCTATATCTGCCCCCCTCCTTATGCAAACATCTTGCAAATAACTTCTATGCCTTCTGCTAATTGCAATGTGGTCAATCTGGTTACAGCATTTACCACATGGTGAAATCCAAGTAGTTTTATGTATTTTTCTATGCTCAAAGATAGTTCCACAAATCATAAGGTCATCTGCCAAACAAAAGCTTCCAAATTGCACCCCATATTCGTTTCTTATACCAACACCCTCCTTACCCATACAATCTTCAAAGCCATCTTTTTGACGATTCCAGTGCTGTTCCTCCATCACTTCCCCCCTCTGACTTCCTCATGGCTGACATTAGAATTTCTTCAGCTGATGTATTTTCTGCCATCACTGGCCTCAATAGTAACAAGGCATATGGGCCTGATGGAGTCCATCCTGTTGTCCTCAAGAACTGTGCTTCTGTGCTTACACCCTACCTAGATAAACTCTTTTGCCTTTGTCTATCAACTTGTGTAAGGGGGAAAATGAAATATGTATAACTATGAAGGCTAGGAATACTAAGAATAACTATCGAGTCGATTATCACGAGAGAATCGACTCGTGAAATCAAGTAGCGATTTCACTTTTATGCTGGCTTACTTCGTCAATTTTCTAGAATCGAGAATTTTTAAACTTTCTCAACAGTACGCAGCAGAGACTAAACGCTCTGGAAGGCTGTATTACTGTACTGTTGGCCTCTGAGAAAGTTAGTTTCTCCCCTTAACATTCAAAAAATAATAATAATAATAACAATAATAATAAACAGGATCTTGGCTGAACCAAACTCCTAGCTAGCACAACGGATTTAAGAATTAATACCAAGAGCTGGCCTAAGTACCAGTCGTGATTAATATAAGTAGTTGTGCTAACTTGGAGTAGCAAAAATGTACTAAATATGTGGGAAAATCAAACACGACTGTTACATTTAACAAAGCTCAAGAAAACGAAC